>JABBWF010000350.1:0-32357 GCA_016647645.1 Suillus variegatus
GATGCAGGACGAGGACGAGGACGCATGGATGCAGCAGGACCAGGACGAGGACGCACGGATGCAGGACCAGGACGAGGACGCGGCGCATCAGGCACTGGTGCAGGGATGGCTCGGGGGAGGAAGGTGGGAGCCGTGCTGGACGAGCAGGACGAGGACGAGGACGCGGCGCATCAGACACTGGTGCAGGGGATGGCTCGGGGGAGGTGTCGGAAGAGGTGTCTGTGAATTTGAGGCGACGAAGACCCCTCCTATCAAGACGACCGTTAGCATACCAATGCCGACCACGGCTGTTGTTGGAATCAGGTGCGGGCGCTTCCCACGATGACAGGCCTATGGGAGGCCACGAGCTTTGCACGGGCGTCTTTGCCAGTGATGGTTTTGACGGTGAGTAAATTGTTCTTGAGGGCATCGGCAAAGATTTGGCGCTCACGAAGCGAAAGGTCGTGTATCCCCTTGCTCTTTGCAAGGGTGGCGCGTTTCTCCCCAGGCATCAGAACATTTTCAGGGTAGGTGGGAGGAGTAGCCACGTTTGGCTAGTTCAGCGGGTAGCCCTTTTTCCATGGAAAGAACTCCCCCTGGCGCTTCAATTTCTTCCTGCAAACCTTTTGACTTGATATTCTATTACAGATGTCAACCACAGCAATTACCAAGCAACGCCGCTAGCCCAACCAACATAACATGGTATGCCATCAAGCTCTCTCCATGTGTTAGGATCATTCATTCCCCCCGCCTCTCCAGCCACCTTTCCAACGTCGTCTCTACTGGCAAATTGGTGCGCGACAGCAATGCGTTGGAGGGAATGGTCAAGTTCAGTGAAATCCCATGATCAAGAGTATAGGTGCGGTACGAGAAGGATCGCGACCATTGCAGATAAAACCCATCGCCATCGATTGCAGGAGCAGAAGGCCACGGATAAGACATCGTGGTCGATTGCAGAAGGTCGCGGGACTTGAGAAGGTGCGTAGTCACGTGAGGCTTTACTCACGTAAACACATGAATCCTTTCCACTCGTTTTGGTCAACACAGGGCTTTTTTCAACTTCTGAATTGTTTTTCAGAAACGTCCAGCAAGCACTATGCATATGCCACCCTTTTTGGCAAGTTGAATGCGATTGTAGGTATCTTCCACTTCTTATCAGATGAGCCTTTTCAACCTTTGAGCGTACTCCACTAATTCTCACAATTTTTTCCCCAGCAACCATGTCGTCGGTGACCGAACCATTTTTCATCGAGCGTGTCTTCACCTCGTCTTCAGCTCCAGTCGTCTTTGTCAATCGTGCACTCTCCACGGCAAGCCCAGAGTTCACCATAATCAATCACAACCATCCAGAATTCGAGAATGCTGTGAGATCGAGGGCGGACGACTCTGTCCTTCACGTCTACAAGGCTGTTTTTTATAACATTCCAGGTGAGTCAATCAACACGTGTATCCTTCTCGCTAAACTGTTATAATATTCCAGTACAGGTCAAACCCTCTCAAAGCATGTTCTATGTCACCCGCGGGTCTCACATTGGTGTCGTGGCAGGTTGGTGAGCACAGTTTCATTCCAGGCGCTTGTCGTATTTGATCATTTTTACACTAGGGAGAATGCACTCAATTGCGTTCTTGGTGTCGCTGGTGCTGTTTACCATGAGGTTGAGTCTATTGCTATTGGGGAGGAAAAAGTCAGGATTGCCATCAATGAAGGACGAATTAAGATGGTGGAACCCTGGGCCTTCGATGAGTAAAGTAGTTATCATACGTATTTCCCAATGAAACCAGCCTGTATACATATTTGCGGCAACCTCGTGTCAAACCTCCTGCGCCCTCAGGTGCTCCAGCGCCTCCTTGGAGGATCCCTCATCATTTAGCAATTTCCATGGTCTCTCAAGCCTCTCGAGCCTTCCTGGAGGAGTGTACTCGTGTTATGCCACACAGGTACGCAGTGAATCGCCGTCGATCTTCTGTCCTAGTGATGTTCTGTCAGTGAATCCCTATGGAATGCGAGCTGCTACTCTCCCAGAAATATGAAAGGCACGAAAGCATCGCATGCACTTTTTCACACCTGTTTCCTCCCGCTCGTATTGCTGTCAGTAGGATCAATGTTGCCCTCGAGACTTGCTAGTATTTGCTTAGACGAAGGTGAATTCATCTTGAACTGGACCATTTATCACTGACTCATTTTAAACGCGGACTAGCCTTGTGTTAGTCTATCACCCATCATATATATCTTGCATCTTTTGCTCCTCTCCCAAGTAAGTTTGCATGTTCATAATCTGCCATAGTCAGTCTGACTGTGTTTCTAATGTAGAAATGAATGAAGAATATCTGCCAGAAAATTTGGCGCACTCCTCAACGCCCTCTTTCACAGCTTTAGAACCTCACTCTGAGCAAATCGGAGGAGGGCGTCAAAAATCACCCCCCATCCAGACTCCCACCAAACTTCGCACTCGCATAAGACCCACCTCACGCGACGGTGGTCTTGTTCAAAAAAGCGCCTGCAATAGAGCGAAACTGGTTCCAGACAATGGCTCTGATGGCCATGCACCAGATGGTGTGCCGAGTTCTCACTTAGAACACTTCTCTGGTGATTCTTCCCAAGGTCAGCTGGAAGTGCCTGGAGGGGTACCTCCAGGCAGCTCTTTCGAATTTTCTAGATGCAGTGTGTCACGCGAGCGGTCGCCTGTGGGACCTCGCGAGCCTCACTTCATGCAGGAAGTGTTCACAGCACCCTGTGATGCGATACTGCCTCAGCCAACCCTGATCACTATGTCGGGACAGACCCAACAAGATCTGCCCATCCGCAGCGGTGAACAAGATGCCTACGACTTCTCGTCGCTCGATGTCCCCGCCCCATCCTGGGACTCTATAGCTGGAGGATCGTTCGACGTCATGCAGCCGAACAACCTTTTCATACCGCACGAGAGTCATCTACCAGAACATAATACGCCTCCGCATGTTCCACTCCCAACTGGACTCAATATTCCTGCCACCCGTGTCATCCCTCCCACTCCCGTCAACCCTGTCATGATGGGGAACCTCACGATGGACACCGGTGTCATCCCTCCCCCTCCCGCCAACCCTGTCATGATGGGAAACCTTGCGATGGACACCCAGGGAGGGCCTTCAGGTGCCGCCGTCGTTGGTCGGAGGTCAGAAGATGCCAATGCTGCAATGGAAAAACAGTTCGACCTCATTGATTGCGCCATCAATGAGCTTGTAGTCTCGACTGGCATGCCAACGCAGCAAGTTTTGAATCTATTTCTCAAGTCTCGTGGCCGCGTCAATAATGGAACAAATCACTGGAACATCTACGGGCAATACTTCAAAGCCCACCGCCTGCGCGAGCTACAGCAAGCTGGCAAAGATGCGAATATTATCAGTAAGTCTGTTTTTGTAGTTCAGTGGTTATGACTCATGTTGGGATGCAGTCACATCGACCATCCAAGGCGAATGTTATAGGTCCTTCCAGGACGCATATCCTGAGGATTGGCAAGACATCCTCGACACATTTGACGAGACACGGATCGCTTCAGGCCCGCCTCTGACTGTTGCACAGCGGTCACAAGAATTCACGAGGTTGACAAAGAAAGTGACATCCATGGTAAGTCTTACATTGTGTACTTAATTTTTATGCGCTAATGGAGCATCCAGCTGGATCTGGCCACCGCAAAGCATGGCTTCGAAGCAGCGCTGCTTATGTGCGGGAAGGTTGTGAATCAAGATGCGTCAATTGGCTACATACACACGACCCCTGGTGCAGAAGAGGTAAATTCGAGCCATCAGTGTACCAAAGGCCTTGCTGACTGCGTGTTCTTTTAGTTTTGGGCTTCCCGCTGTCGTGCCGATGAGAACACGATGGTGGGACATTTTAAGGCCCATGTATAGTAAGTCAATTATATTTTCTTGTCTCAATACTTCAACTGATGTTTTTCCAGCCACCTGGCTTCTCTTGCCGTTGTTGAGGACGTTTACGGTGACGGCGGACTTCAACCTTCCAAAAAGGATATAGCACTGCCTGGGCGGCGCACGCGCACGCCAGGGGTAATAGAAGATGATGACGAGGTACAGGAGGTTCCCAACAATGTCGATTGGAAGACACTGGCCGACCACATACAATGCATCAAAGTCGGCATAACCTCAATGTTCAGTAACCTCGGCGGGAAGTTAACAGCATGGTCAGGAACTTTCCCATGGAAACTATTGCCTGCCGAGCTGGCACGTCACCGGTTTGTGATGAAAGGGTATCCTGAAGACATGTTGATGCCGGGAGAGCCACATGTAACGGTTGCACGACCCAAAGGCATCAGCGACCTTGATAAACGTGAGCGTGTCATACTTGCGGATGCCTTGCGATCAGGCAGATTGACCATCGAACGACAAAAAAATGGAGACTTGGGTACGTGCAAATCAATTCACTTCCAATACGGCTAGCTAATCATTTTATAGACCAAAAATCCCCCATTATATTCGGCGAGGCCCCTCTTGAAGATTCCTTACATTCGCATGGTCGTCGCATGCTTGTTGATGGCACCATCGACCGTCAGGGAATCGCTCGTCGTGGACCAAGTGCAGCAAGCACAAAGCTCAAGAAGCTGAAGCCCTCAACACGCAAGGAAGGCCATCATGCATCCCCCATTCTCGTCGACGACACGCCTCCACAATCCCAATCAATCTCTAAGCAGAAGCTTGTCCCAATTGTTGAGATCCGGAATCGTCCTCCTCCACGTCCATTGAAGGCTTCAAAGGGAAAGAAACCCGCACGCGAGGTCGTTCCCGTCGACTTGTCCAGCGATGTACAGGTCAGCTCGGAGTCGGATGCCGAGGATGAGTTCAAGGAGGACAAAGACGCCCTTGAGAGTGAAGACTCAGAGTATGAAGATGAAGTCGCCACCTCTCGTAAACGCAAGGTGAAGGGAACCAGAGGCCATCGCTCGCAGAAGCGACGTGCTCCATCAAGCGATGTTCAAGCTGTTGAACCGCCTCGCGAGGGGAGAAAAGCTGTCAAGGGCAAGGGCAAAGTGGTTGACCAGGATACTGGCAAGGAGCAGAAGATCGCAAAGAGAGTGCGCTATGTCTCTGTCGCAGCTGAATCAGACACTGAACAGGATGGTGAGCAAAGTCCCTTGCACTATATGAGATCTAATAACCCTCCTTCCAGGACATAAAGCTTTACGTCTTCGTGGTGGCCCACAGGACTCATTGCAACCACGCACTCAACGCGGTAAGTACTACGTTGGTTTCACCACCAGGAACAGCGCTTATGATTTTGTAGAACTTCCAAAACCCAAACAAGTCGTTCCAGGATCATCTGAAAGTGCACGCCAAGCTGCGCTATACTCAGAAGGCAAGCGTCAACCGCACGCACCAGGAGGTTCCAACACCACCCAGGATGCACGACAAGGAAGTCTCGACACCTCCCAGGAGGTGCTGCAAGGAGGCTCCGATGCCTCGCAAGGAGCTCCAGATGCCCCGCGAGGAAGCCGTGATACAGCCCAGGTCGCACAGCAAGGAGGACCCAGAGGCCCCAGAACCTCTAGATGGGATTTACCTTTGAGGGGGAAGATGGAGGACACCTTCACGCAGCCCACGCAGGCCAGCGACCATTTGCAGGTGCCTTCACCCACACCTTCATCCCCATCCCCTCAGAGTCGAGAGCAACCGCGGTCACTTCTTCCAGCACCCCATGATCAGCACAACACAACTGCCCAACCTAATGGGCAGCAAAACATTAGCAATAGAAGTCTGCCACCATCTCATGGTTCTACGGAGTACCAGCCCATGACTCAACGGCATCTGCCTAGCGGTGTGAATTATGCCCCTGGTGTCAATGCAGCTCGTCAGCCTCAACATTCCATGGATGCTCGCAACACCATGTACACATATCCTCCGCCCCCTCCTCATCACCCCTACTATCCTACGCGCTCAGATTCCTATGAGCAAGGGACTGGAGCATACCATGGAGGAAGGGACGTGCACGATGGTCGTGTACCTGCTCCTCGCCAGGAATACTCAGGATACCGTGATGGCCGGGTGATCTATGATCATTATCAAGGTCCAGCCCCGCGTCATGATGGACTTGATCTTCGTCAAAACTGGCCCCGTTATGCTGCATATCCTGAGGATGGACGGATGATTCGCGCTAATTCAATGAGCCCGCTACCTGGTCTTATGCAGTACTCGTCGTCTCCCCCTCAGTCTGAAGGCAATTAGAGCATTACCTTGGTTTGTCTTCCCTGTTTCTTGGGACCATGTTCTTGCTTCTTGCCCTCCTACTTGTATTCGCGTATTCGCAGTATTGAATTGAATACAAAGTTCTTGTTGTGTGTTCTATGTTATAAATTTCACAAAAGGTCAAATAAAAATGCCTCGCGAGGAGCGGGAAAACATGTTAGCTCCTCGAAAAAGGTGCGCTTCTTCTTGCCACATCATCGATGTTTGAGCTTCGCAGTAGATGGATTTCTTGAGTTTATCCCGCGCCAGCCAGCATACTATTGAAGTGGAGGGAAGACATTATCGACTCGGAGGATGTCTGGCATGTCATGTACTTGGAATTACAATGGTATGTTACATATACTTATCACTAATCTCCGTGAGCCTGAGCCTCCCTCCGTAATGTAATCTCCTCCTGGCTCCTCCTCGCTGGAGGCTCTACAAAACACACACCTCCTCCTGGCTCCTCCTCGCTGGAGGCTCTACAAAATGCACCACGGTCCGCGCTGTGGAGGTAGGCTTTCAGGCAGGTAACGACCTACAACGGAACCTAGCCTGAAAGGCCCTCGGTACCTTTACCAAGTGGTGCCAAGGATGCAATATTACTGGTACGGTCAAAATGTTCCCTGGACTCTGGAGTACCTGGTTCTCAGTTCTGGAGTAATGAGTAGCGGGTCGAATGTTTTTTTCTTACCCATTCTCTCAACTCGTAGTATCTCATGCTGGTAAGTCACTACGTTATCATGACAAGGGGATATCCTTGTTGGTATTAGTAACAGTTCGCAGGTCCGATGAGCACACTGCCAGTCCTTATCTCTGATCTTGGCTGGTGCATGTAATTCATTTCCGTCTCCTTACATCATCGTCTCATGGGCCCAAGTACTAATATATCTGAACAGCACAATACACATCACACCATTGTTCTTGATCATCAAAGCATGAAGAAAGGACTCACGTCATGAGCGTGTGGTCGTATTACGAAGCTCCGCATGATTCGTGCGACTCATACGACATCAAGCCAGCTAGCAGTTGGAACAAAAATTGGCTGATTCCACCGAGGAGTTCTGTTCTAGGTATTACAAGCGTCCAATCGGTCGATACCCACTGTGCTAGTGCATTAGGCGTGCACATCTGCTACGTATAACCTTACTTGCGAAGGCAAGTGTGATGTGATCTTGGAACACATCACCTCACCGATCATTTAGTATGTAAATCCAAAGTTCCCAAATGCACTTTAGTTTGATCAAGGGCTTCTGATCATGAAACTGCTTCTTCGTTCTGATTGTTTCATCGATAACAGTTGATGCGATCAATCAGGATTCTCATTCAAGGAACAGTTATCCAGACCGACTGTTATAAAAGCGCTGGATGATGTGTCTGCGCTAACTCCATACACCCCATCCAGACATGAACATAGTTAACGACGATCTTGCTTACGAGCCCATTCCCCCTGTTCTTTTCCCCTATTTTGCAGGTCCGTAAAGAGCAAATGGGATGAAGATGATGACGTCTCACTCACTGGCCGGTTTTACAGCTGTGTCTTCTGTTGTTGTGGTTTACGATTGGGGTGAGCGAAATAATACTTTCCGAGGGTATCATAACATTAATATATATACGCCATTCAAGCATTAACATTCGGACAAGAGGTTAGTTACAGTGTTATCGTCGCAGCTGTTCCACTAAGAATGCTTCAACAGTTCGAATTGGTCTGGGTAAGCGGAGTCCTACTAGTGTATCAGAAGCAAGCTGGATAATGCAGTTGATTCGGAGCAGAGGCGTCCCTGGTCCTTCATGACCATTCTTTATATATGTGTACGTTGTCTTATGAACATAGTTGACATGTTGACTACAACATATGCTAGGTGTGCTACATCGGAATACCATACTCCGTGTAAGTTAGCGAGACTAACAAGTCGATATTGCACTGTACTAACAAACCACATCTTACGATCAGGATCATCGTATTATGTATGTATCCCAAGATACAGTGAGCTCGTTTATTCTAACTGGCGGCATGTAGCGTATCTCCCAATCTCGATCACAGACGTAGTGAGTATTCTGTACCGATGCCTCCCATTCCAATTCATTTGTTAACTGCACTCCCACACAGGAGTGAGTGATATTTTCCGTTCCTTGTTATGTTGAACATAACGACTGCAACAGCTGTACATTCATTTAAGGCATTGAATCTATGAACGCACATAAGTAAATTTGATTTTCAGGCCAAAATTTTTACTTCATATTGATATGGATGCCTGTCGTCGTCAATGCTATGCTGGGCAGTGAGCTCATCTACAGTGCCTCGCTGAGACTGACTTGACTGAAATATTATGCAAGTCATAATGATGATTCGGATACATGTGATGTATGGACGATCCAAAAAGATGCTCGTCTTTCTCGTTATAGTCTTACTGGCTTCCACATTCTCTTCCGTCTGTTTTACAGCAATCACAAGTTACTTTGTCTCAGTGGGTAAGTTTTAATTTCATCGATGAAACCTTCAGGCACATAAGACTCATGGACAAATACTAGATGTTTTTTCTAGCTACTATATGTGTTATCCCACATATTTTGATGAAGGGCAGCCGATGAATATGCAAGTTGAGAGTGTTCGTTTGATGACCACCGCTATATGGGAGATCCTTGCCTTCGTTCTTGCAGTCCGGATTGTCATAAAACACTTTCGAGAGCTGCGATATTCGCCGACAGGACCGACCATTGGTGACTGTTTTATGGTATTAACCAAAAGTCATACATTTTACTTTGTTGGGTAAGTTTGGTGATTTGAATGTTATTATCTTGCTTCGCTGAAGTTTCGCATATGTTAGATTTCTCGTTGTACTTTGCTTCAGCCTAATCTTACTGTTTACATCTGTACGCCAACATGCGGCCAAGCATCTGTGTCTGTTCGCTCACCATCGTTTCTACAGTTACCATGGACTGAATTTGGGCAAAACTATTCCGGTGTTTTCCAAATTGCCCAGGAGTTGCAGATGTTTGTGCTGGGACCGCGACTAATCCTCAGCATTCGCGAATATAACGCCGAGCTCGTGGCCAGGTCCGACGAGGGAACGGGCATGACGACCATTCATTTCCAGGCTGGCGGGGATGCGTCAACTGGTGGAGATGTTTAGCACCGCGATCCGAATGGTCAACCTCAGTTATTTCGAGTCTTGTTGTGGTATTTATTTGGTGATTTGAAGGACTGAATTAGGTTTGGGAAAACTACTACCAGCCATTTCTTTTATCCTATCGTGAATCCGTTGAGACGGGACTCTATATTGGACATTACCTACTCTAGGTGCTGTGTTTATGTACGGCTGGTGATTTATGTATCGTTTACTCTGGACAATGGTTCCGGCTTGCACGAGAATGGTCGAGGCCTTCTGCAGGCGCTTGATATGGTTGGTGGCTCTGTTCTCCTTCGGTCACGTTACCTGCCCAGCCACCATCACCAAAATTACCGAATCCAGAGATCACATGATATATTGAATTTTCTGACGCCACCAATTGTATATACCTGTGATATCCGACATTTGAAATATTGTAGCGATACAATGACATCAAACATACCATCTGTCAGACACAAGTCATCCAGTAGAGTAGCTGTCAGCCAGATATCAGACATATCCAGATACATCCAATGTATTATATAGAGTAATACAACGAAAAATGGGTGAAACTGAAGTAAAGTACCTAAAGGGCGCCAGAACCTTCCTCCATAAGTATTTTATCATCGAGTTCTTCGCCATCATCTGCCACAATCTCATCCTCGTGGAGAGTTCGCGCTGCAGCGGGGAAAGTGAGGGTACACTACAGCAAAATGTTGACTTTTGAATTTTTATATTTGGCTATCTACGCTCACATAAGCTCAGGTAACTACGTTCCTCGATGGCTCAACGTTGCAACTACCAATGACACAAACGTCCTGCGAATCCAGTCAAACGTTCGAAATTAGCATGATGAAGCAGGACGAACATGGACAAATTGGACAATACACGCACCTCTACAGCTTGCAAGGGACTGGTGCAAGCTTTGTCAAATAAAGCACCTAGTGGCAAGCATGTAGCGATGAACATCATAACAAAGTCTGGAGGGCAGGATTAGCACCTGAGCAACTCGCGTAATGCGAAGCCATGCATAGTGCTTGTATTAGTGGTACGAACGGACTGGTACTAACTGAAACTTAGAACTTTCCATAGATGACGGTCACATGACTGTGTTTATTAACACAAACAACACGTCAATAATGCTACACTCGATCTTTCCTTAATCTTTCGATTTTATCTTTCTTTCCCCCACCATCATCATGGTGTGTCGTAAACACTCTAACTCAATTGCCTCATCAGGCTCATCAGTAAGTATCCTCACGTAGTTCGAACTCAGTATCATCCGTGGCCCTTGTACCTCCAAAGAGGGCCTCAAATACCAAGCTCAATATTATCATCAAAAAGGTGAGTATATGCGCATATATGTATATATTATGTACTTATCTCATCCATCCAGCATCGTCTACTTGCATGGACTGAAATATCCTTCTAGCATGCTGTTTCTGTCCGATCAGAGGACGCCGCCAAGTGAGTTTTTTTTTGAAATTCACCTCACATCAATCTAACACTTCGCAGAGCATTCAGTGCGAAGGTTAACTTGACCGCATTCAGACTTCTCGCATGTCTATGGGCCAGAGACCCATCAGGTCACACCTGTTCATGGCAGGGTGATACTTAACCGTGTCTAACTATACACAGTACATTTTGTAAGTTTGTTTGTAAACTATCAATCCCCTACAATTAAGCTTAACGGCTTCTGATTCCTTTGGTGATTCTCAGGCTTCCAAGAATAGCACTACCACCGGAAAAATGACCAAATTAGGATATTCCAATAATCTCACTATTCCCACATACCTCCCTGGCTCTACTGCTGCACCAGAGCTTTCCCCTCGCTCACTCATGTATATAAGTAGTAGAATGGCATGTACATACATAAAATGATACAATAGACCGCTTTTTTCATTGTCTGAGAGCTTGTACAGCAGTCTACAGTGCTGACTACAATATGTGCATCCCAGGACTAAAACATATTCGCTTTTTTGCCCCTTTAGCAGGGAAGCAATTCTGGCTGTATATATCATATATTAGAGTGTTAATGAATATATTACACCGCTTGTTTGAGCCTCTGTAGTGTCCTACATCAGTAGATATGTTAAATTCATGAATACCTCTCAAAAAACATAAACCAGTTCGCATTTTTTAGTGTTTAGGTATATAGACTGGTGAATATTATTTCTAACATCTCTTTACTAGTATATACATCATATCAAGAGTATAGGTCAGTAGGATCAGTCCCTAGGGTGATATGTATTGTCATCTTCCTGGTGGTTCACTTCCTGAGAAAATTTTTCCTGCAGCTCCGGCCCTCCAGGATGGTAGGTAGTCTTTTACTATAAACATATGGAATATATTTATCACATAGGTATACCAGAACAATACCAGGATCCTTATCTACAATCCAAAGTCACTTCCTGCCTACAATGTACCATATTTTCGCATTTTTGAGGTTTTTCACTACATTCTCACTACATAGACTATACCAGCTGTTCATATATCACTTATAGTACATATATGAAGCCCTCCCAAGGCCAGGATCAGGTAGAAATATGTCAGAGTAATGATATCAATGATATAGGGGCAAACCCCACAAGTCCTGGGATGCACATATTGTAGTCAGCACTGTAGACTGCTGTACAAGCTCTCAGACAATGAAAAAAGCGGTCTATTGTATCATTTTATGTATGTACATGCCATTCTACTACTTATATACATGAGTGAGCGAGGGGAAAGCTCTGGTGCAGCAGTAGAGCCAGGGAGGTATGTGGGAATAGTGAGATTATTGGAATATCCTAATTTGGTCATTTTTCCGGTGGTAGTGCTATTCTTGGAAGCCTGAGAATCACCAAAGGAATCAGAAGCCGTTAAGCTTAATTGTAGGGGATTGATAGTTTACAAACAAACTTACAAAACCATACCGTTTCCAGTCAGTGAGTATTATGCTTAATTTTAACAGTATAGCCTGCAGGTCAAGACTACGACAATGACCAGACGTGTTTGGTGGCTACTTGTTGGAGTGGGTGAGTGCTTTTTTGGTATTGTTTTAGGTGTTATTGACCTACTCATAGATCAATCATCACTCATATTCTTGTTCTAGTGTCCATTCTCGATTACCCACATTCACATACATAATGATACACTCAATTGTACCTTACTGCTTTGTACTACCATTAATTTAATGCATCACATTGTTACATCCGAACGCAATTGCAATGTCTGATGAATCTGAGCGAAATTCAAATGCATTATGTACATAGCAATCTTTGATATATCGGTACACTAGCCTAATGCCAGACTATAGTCATATGGCAGTCGCAATGTCAGAATTGAGTTTCCTAACATTGCCTTATATTAGGACCTTGCGTCAGATACATATGGCAGGTATGGTAGCTCCGACATGGCAATATATGACCATCTCTGGATTTGGTAATTTTGGTGATGCACGGGACGTAGCGCATTCTGTTACTTATGAAGATGATCGACAATGTTTAGAATGATTTTTTTGCCATGGGATTCGTCTTCTCACCATATGGGACGACATCGAACGGGCTTGGGCTAGGCGCCGCTGGGGTGAAAAGATTTGACAAGTCTTTTTCACCTTGGGATACAGTGAACAAACTCACCTTCAAAGCTTCGATTTACATCTTTCACATACTTCCAAGTTCCTGCCCTCTTCTGGCTCACTCTTAGGCTCATGCAAGTTTTCCTATTTCCCTTCAACACCAACTATATACGTAATCGCCCTACTCATTTCTCAATTCTTTATACCCGCAACACCCGTCTTTTCATGGGTTCTCATGTTCTACTCAAACCAATTCCTACCTGCAGACCACCGCCCCGCAGACCACGTCGTCCGCCTTCCAACCATTGAATCCGTCCTCTACGGTGCAAACACAAGCGACATCTTCAGTATCGGACCCATACTATGCCAATATCGTCGACGAAGTCAGAATGGAGGTCAAAAAAGGGCCCAGCACTCCACACCCATATCACGTTATGCTAGTGCAGGTGTCTCTCTTCCTCCACCGAGATGGTAATCTACTATCGAGGGAAACACTGGATTCATCCTAAGTTTGCGGTAAGTTGTCACTTGTTTAGAGTAACCCAAGAGTAACCAGGGTATACTGTCGTGATGACTGGACTGGATATGCAGAACTCATTGTCGTTGCTCAGAGACTGGCGAAAGGGTCGAAGGCAGATGTGTCTGCTAGCTGAAAGTAGTAACCAAGTACTAGTCCTGGAAATCATGGCCACCTGCTTTCATCCGATAACATCCAACCCGGGTCAACCCAATTTCGGCGTCAAATCCTATCTGTGATTGGAGCATCAATCGTATGTCTCTCCATATATGCAATACAGTCTACTGATATACCTATGGCCAGATGGGTAGTGGGTATAGCAAAAAATACAGCATGAAGTCTACCCTACCTCTAATAATAAAATAAAAAAACACGTCTACGCTGCAGACCGTCACGGTATATAAGTCGTCAACGGGAAAATAGTAAAAAGAAATGTGTCATCAACGGAAATGGTCGTCTAAAGGAACGGTCATGAAAAGAAAGACCCTACACCGGCAGATCCGCTAGGTCAGCTTTTTCGATTATGGCGTCGTTAATCTTTTCGTCAGAGTCCGTGCTCCGTAGAGCAGGAGTTCCGGGGTCGCCGTGTTTTGGTTGGGGCTTGTGGTCCGTACTGCGGTCATAAAATATTGATACTGAAATGAATTCGATAGACATAATTGCAAAGAGGAACCAAAATGTTGCGGCTCGTCCGCTATACTCATGTGAGCCCCCATGCGTGGCCTCCACGGATGTCTCTATCGAGCTGACACCAGCGAGGCCAATGGCTGATCCAAATTGGAGAGCGCCGTTAAAGATGGCACCAACTGTGCCTGCCATGGACGAAGGCGCGGCTTGGAATATAGCAATGCTGTAATCATAGGAATTAGGACGTGTTCGTAAAACCACGGCAATTTGGACTTACTTTGTGTGCGTATACGTCAGCATGGCCCCTGCGCTTCCTACAAAAAATGCTGGGAATATATATGGCCAATATTCCTGAGGCTTTCCTCCGCCAAGCGCTAGCAACACGGTCGCGACCATGCAAAGGGACAAACCAGTAAGAATAATCCATTTCGGACTAAACATGCGAGAAAGTGGTCCGGTGAAACTTATCGCGAAAGCCGCGACACCGATCGGGAGCCTGGTAAGTAAAAATTGTCTTGATAACGGGTAACTTGGAATGACAGTAAAGACCTTACATGTGTACAGCCGATGATATCGCCGACCACTCAAATACATTCTGCCACAGGGTGGTAAAAATACTGAACACTGTGCTCCACCACAGGAATGGGAAGAGCGCGACGCCAAAAAGAACGGAGAAATTGTGGTAAAACCATGTCCGAGGTGGTCTGGTACAAGATCAGCTAATGATTGGTAGTTGGTGTAAGCGTCTCTGATAGCATACATTGCAGCTGTGTCCACAGGTATGATTGTTTCCCAGCAGAAAAATCCGATCACCATCACGATTGAAATGATCAGCGGGACCAGCACCATGACGGATGCCCAGCCGTCAGTGGATCCGGATGTCACAGCGAAGATGAACAAAATTAAGGCAGCTATCGGAACTCGTGAGCGATGAGAAGCGGAGCATGCTGAAAATTCAAACCAGTCAGGATGGTTATGCCGAGTAAGTCAAGACTTTTCCATTTCGCTGCTGCAGGCTCTTGATTCCCTTTGGTCTTTGAAATTTCTGGCGGTATGACGAAGACACATGCCAGAGCGGCTGGCGTAGCCACGATGGTCACAAACCAGAACACGAAATGGTAAGATGTCCATTCGACGAACATTGCACCAATCATGAGACCAAGGACTGCGGAGGGAACCATGAAGTTAGTCATGGATAACCAGCTAGTCAAAATCCTCACCGTTAGCGACGCAGCCGCAGCCTCCAAATAGGCCTATTGCACGAGCTTGTTCAAGTGGATCGGGAAATACGTTGACCAGGAGTGTTAGGGCAGAAGGGATCGTCATTGAAGAAGCTGAGAGGCGATCTTCGTCAGCCAAAACCGTCGGACTGGCGGAAATATTTACCTATTCCAGTCAACGCTCTGAGAACGATGAGCGGAATGGTATCATTGACAAATCCAGCGCACAGCGAGATGACAGCGAGACCAGATACACCCCCAACGAATGCAGTTTCTGCGAGCCCATTAATGTGACTATCTGACAAGTACGGCATGGTACTGACTTGGGTTATATACGTCGCTAATCCGGCCGCTCTAAACAATACGTTGAAGTGTAAGGTCAGAATCGATGGGATGAGGACGCACGATGAGCAGAAAGGATGCGAAGGTCAATTGGAATCCACTGATGATCCAAGTGGACTGACTTTCAGTCATACCCATGGATACCTCGAGTGCAGGGATCGCGGAGAAGAGAGCTGAATTATTGAATGAATCTAAGAACTGAGCGAGACAGAACAGGAACAGTAAGATCAGTCTGCGAGTACGAGAGTAAATGTGAGGTTCATGATCGACCACCGTTTCAGCAGGGGAGGGAGGCAGCATTGCACCAGAAAATTATAAACAAGACACTGAAGCCGTCAGTTCAGGAGCGACCAGCTGACGAGGGGATGTTGGAAACTTTCTCTGTCTAAATGGATGAATGGCTTCACATTATAAGAGGCATCTCCACAACCAACGTGAATCAGACACATGACGGATCGAAGCACCAGCAACTCGGAAGATCTCGATTGGTATGTGCTCTGTGAACACATGAATGTGTATAAGTTTATGTAGACTATCTTTGGAGAGATTTCAAGATTCTGGCAGCCTTTGTCTGTATGCGTAAGGAAAAGAATGTGCGACTGACATCATTTTTGACTCACGGTGTGTCTCCGGGAACCATCACAGGGAATTCGTATACCCGACCATGATGTAGCTTATGATGGCAAATATTGTAGTTCAGCTACACAAACGGAATTCATGCACAGATGTATTGCATCAGTGTAGGTCCATCGTACTTACCGTTGCCTTTGACTCAAGTTTTTTGTTCCCTCGTCGAACTATCAGTATCACAGAATCAAGCGCGAGTTACAGTATTCACCTCAACAGCGCGGAATTCTGTCTTGATCACATCACCACCTCGCATGTACAAAACGACTCTGCATTTCAAACTGTGCGGCCACCGCGATAAGGAGGGAAAATCGTTCTGCTACTCAGCGCTGCAGCCTTCAGGGCAAACACGAGTTTGGGACTGTGGCGCACTTTGACAGAAGGCGGCCCAGATTCCAGAGATCTACGAGCGAGATATCATATTAAAATGAGTTAAAACTTAAGTCAAGAGTGCAGACTAATGAAAGTTCAGTTTCGTTTTGAATGAATCCCAGTGGTTGTCGGTAGTGCTGGGGTAGAATTATTTGCAAGCCGGCACGACTAGCAGAAGTGGCGAAACGGTGGAAGACCTCGGTCAATATGCTCCAATTCTTCAAATTAGTCTTCCAACACTTCATTTCCGTCAACCGGCACCCATTCCTGTTGCGCAGGAAGCTAGGTCAGGGGCTTGTAGTCAATGTTGCAGATAGGGGCATCTGAGGTGTCAGAGGTCCTAGTATTCCTAGGGTCTTACTAATACATAGTACTACCGAGCTAGTCGTTGTTCAAATGCAGAGGCTCGCCGTTCCATGGCTTTTTGCTCACGCGCTCACGTTCCAATAGCGCCAAGGTCGCGTCGATCTCACCAAGTTATATAGATTCAGGACCTGCAAGATTATCTGAGTCTGAGGTGCGCAAAATTAACTTCTAGTTCGACATTGATGCGTCGAGTTTTACACTTGTGAATAAGGTAGGTTTGGAATTAGTTGTCACGACCCTGGATGCAAAGACCATCTGGACAGTGTTTGCAGGACTACTGCTCGGCAGTAGTCGCATCCAGATTTGTCGTCGACCTTCTCGCCTCGCATTGAAATTGTTGATTATGAAAGATAAGACATGGCGTCTGGCGAGTGGAGCGGCAGGCATTACGCGATCGTAAATGATTATCCATCTGGTACAAGCTGTATAACTGAAAACTCTTTCTACGCTACAGGTAAGGAGGTGCACTTGCTCTGAGTCACATCGACTCAGAGAAGGCCATAACTTAAAGGTGACGAAGGTCACTGGAAGTTTGAATATTTCGCTGTGATCGATCATCTGATTCAGTGATTCCCTGTAACTTGTCATTCACCAGGTAGAACCGGCTGACTCTTCTACCACGAACACTAGATGTGATGTCCTCGAGCCGTGCCATTTGTGAGACACTTTGTACACGCACGTTGTAGAATTTCCGATGAGTACGCGTCCTATGAGCACCCATGAACACAAAATTTCTAATAATTCCTTTATTTTTGTTCAGCCGAGAATGCTGCATCCATGAGGACGGCCTTCTTTTCGGAACCCGAATCAGTTTTTTGGCAGTGGCCTGATATTTTCCTTCGTACTTCGCTATTCCTTGTTGATGCATGTCTCACGCTTAGATCACTCATGCTTTTCCCGTGACTCAGTGGGGGGCTCGTCTTTAGCTTGCCGCGCTTGCAGCATGGAAAGATGGTCTTGATGGCGCTGATCGAGTTCACTACCTGCGGCAAGATTCTGTGTATGTTTACATCTATTTTGGTAGATTACCGCGCTCATGGACCCCTGTCTCAACGTTCAAACGTTCTACCACAACCATCACGCGTTATCGCAGTTTGCTCACCATCTTCTGTTGTCGATAATGTTGCCTCAGCTTGTGCTTGATAAATTTGCCTATGTTCCGGCTGATACGACCAATGAGAATGAATACGGCGGGGCATACACCGCACTTCTCTGCACCACGTTCCATCCGATCTTATTAGAACCATATATGATTTGGCCACATTATCCCCTTGATGAAGAAGATCCTGCTGCTGAAAGAGTCTCTTTCATTGTCGTTACACTGCAGTACCAGCCCCTATTTGTCTTGCAACTCTATCCCCCTGGTCATATCGACCTCCCGTCAACCAGGATTGCGGCAGACAACAAGATGAGGAGAATACTCCATAGTGTTTGTCCTGAAACTGTGGTACCCAAGTTTCATGGTATCAGTGCGATGGGACAAAAGCTTGCTTTTTATTCCATGGACACGATTAGTGGCCGTGTACACCCTGACCGTGTTCCAACTGCTGCGGACGGCACAGAGATCGACATAGTTCCAGTAAATAGGTGGGAGCTTGACATCACGACAGAAGCTGGGCATCAACGGTTTTTGAAAGTTATAAATGATGTCAAAAGCATGGATGTGAGAACTCACTTATATTCATCATAAATTCACTTCTGATCAGTGGTCTAGAGGAATCGTATGCGCCAGGAGTTTAGTACATGGTTAAACAATGTCTCGTGTACCACACAGTAATTGTGTCAATGCGAAGTTTTCTTTGGCAGAGAAAGTGGAACCCATGCTGTTTCATATGCTTATGCAAGTCCCTCTATTCCCCTTCAAAATAGCAACACCAACTTGAATCTTATGCGCAATTGCCCGACTCAGTTCTCAATTCTTGATACCTGCAACACTTGTCTTTTCATGGGTTCTCATGTTCTACTCAAACCAATCCTACTCAGTGCAGACCACCACCCCGCAGTCCATGTCGTCCTCCTTCCAACCCTTGAATCCGTCCTCTACGGTCCAAACATAAGCGACATCCTCACCCACTTCAGTGTCGGACTTTTACTATGCCAATATCGTCGACAAAGTCAGAAGGGAGGTCAAAAAATGGCCCAGCACTCCACACGCCTCATCACTGAAATTCACTTAGCCTGATATGACAAGAATTATATTACCCTTTCAACCAATTTTGTTTAGCCGTGACATACCGTTACATACCACTATTAAGTGCACGTGATCACATCGTTCTTTGACCATATTCTCCTTCTATGCAACACTTGATATGCTAATACAATGGTATATCAGGTGGCAGACGAATGTCAAGATTTCCACGATGCTCAGTCTCATTGGAACCCATTGGACGTGCAATTATATCCCACTGGCAACAGCTTATCAAATTCCGAGTGTTCTACATCGCACATCTAAGACTCAAATCAAACTATTGGTTTTTGGTCTGTTTTTTCTTTCTGATGAATCACTATCACTCCATGTCATATTTCTAGCTTTTACAGTGTTCCATCAAGGACTCGAATGCCACAGTCAAGTATCTGGCCTCACCTACTGAGTCATACTACTAGCATCGCTAGTCCGATGTGCGTATCCTAAGCGAGACACACATTCAGTATCATGTTCAAGCATGTGAGTACATCGAGAATTGTCTGTGTATCGAGTGATGCTGAGCGGCTGCACCATTCATATATTTATTCTCCCCGCGACAACAGCGAGTTCATCATACTGTTGCACACCCGCCCTCCAAACGGCTCCAGAGCCTCCACCTGCTTGCATTCCACGGTGCACCCAGAGCTAACACTCAGTCCAGCCCAACCTATTAGGTCATGTCAGTGACTCTCGAACTAGACGAAGCTGGACTAAATTCCTCTCTGAGCCAAGCTAAGCAGTTCGGTTCTCCGTTCGTTTTTGTTGTCCGCAACTGACACCGAAGCTCGCAGCTTCTTACCCTGCAACCCTGCTCCATTCCTAACTTTAATAATAATACAATTCTTCCTATTCTGAAACAGTTCGGCTCCCGGATCTCGAAGCAAATTAGGTACGTGTCGGCAGAGTGAGTCAAGACCTCAATCACCGCTCACCAAATATATTTTCTAGTCATTTATAAGAAATAGCTTGTTACTGGTTATCTGACTCTGTTGGACCCTCTTTGTGCCCCGGTGATGCTCTGTACCTACACAATCACCTGCTTTACCTCTACTCACTCATTAACGTTATGACAAGTTCTGGTTCAGAAAGTCCCCTCCTGGTCCCTGTTTCCCCTCCCCCGTATATGTTTTCATATCATGGATTCTGTCAACAGAAGTACTGGGTTCTCCCCCTTCCAGTTACACTTGGGGCGGTCCCCTCGAATGCTACCAACAATCTCGCCGTCATCCGATAATGCTACTGGCAACACCTCAGACAAACAATGCGCACGCGCCTTACTAGCACAACTCACCCACGACATCATGGAGGCTCAGGACAACTTGCTGGCGGCAAAGGCATCACAGGCCAACAACGTGAACAGGAGTCGTGCGCCAGCGCTCGTGCTACAAACAGGCGATCACATCATGCTTGCTACCAAGCATCGGTGGCGTGAGTACATCCAGAAGGGAGACAAGAGGGTCACAAAATTTATGCCGCGCTACGACGGACCATACGGAATCATTGACGCACATTCTGAGACCTCAACTTATACCCTTGACTTACCGAATTCTCCTAACATCTTCCCGACATTTCACACTAGCCAACTTCACCCATACTACGTGAATGACCCCGCACGAGAGCATCCACGTCCAGAGCCATTGGTTACCGAGAACAGCCAGCTAGATAACTTCATCGAACACATTATCGACGAAAGGAAGGTGGGACGAGGAAGGCAGTTTCTCGTGCGATGGGTCGGATTTGGTGAGGAGGACGACGAGTGGCTCCCTCGGAGTAAACTGGAAGACTGTGAGTCACTGGATACTTGGGAGAGAGAACGTTCGAAACGGGTGTAAGCCTGTTGCTCACTACATCGCTGACGCATCGCGCAACACCTCGTTGATCACGCATTGCATTTATACTGCTGATTGGACACCGTGCACGGTACGGATACCTATATAAAGCTCGACTTACCTGTACTTGGTGCTTATCACCTTTTACCGCTTGTCAAATATACGCTCTTCTACGTTATTGTTCCGTCTCGTAGTGTGCCGTCGACGTACAGTTCCAACATAATATCGATCAATAATAATGGAATATTGCGCAATTATCGCCAGTAAGACTCCTACATCTCTTGGAGTAGCAAGTTGTGATAGTGCTGCCGCAGTCCAGTCCCGAACCAAGGTTCGAACCCGAACCTTTGTGGACTGGACCGATGGTTCAGTCACGGGTCCGTTATTTCTCCTGGACCGAACCCCCTGATAGGTTCTAGGTTCGGCATTATCCTAGTCCACGTGAACCGGTCCAGACGCGTCTAGACCGGTTCGAACCTAACGCTGTGCTACTTCGGCGAAGCCTCACGTTTTGGGTGAGGCATTCTATTCAAGTATCGTGCTTGCCCATCTTTACTGTCTTCTGCCTTCTCCCGTGTTCTTCTCTCTTCTCGGCGTCTTCAGCAATGCGACTCACTAACGCGCTGGTAAGTTTACAACTAGTTTGTTGTCCATCACAATTGGTTGCTACTAGTTGCTAACTTCTCATGTCATTTATCGCAGAATGTACTGTCCGTGCTTGCGATTCACCATAATTATTTTCTGCCATGCTTTGGCACCTCTGAGTTGGCAATCTTGCCACTGGTTCGAACTCAAGAACTCGAGGACTATCTGGACGCACCGCTTGAGGATGTTGACAATGTAGTGGCCTGGTGGGGGGTATGTCTCATTGTTTTATTCATGTTGCTTGCATACTAACAAACTTTCAAGCACCATTCTGTGCAATACCTGACTGTCTCCCGCATTGCGAAGGACTACCTGGCCATTCAGGGCTCGGCTGTTGTGTCCGAGCGAGCGTTTTCAAGCGGCGGCATTACTGGGACCGCACGTCGCGGCAGCTTGCAACCAACAACATTCGAGGCTCTTCAATTGCTCAAGAGTGCATACCGTCAAGGGCATATCTCTGCGACAGCCCAGGCTGAGTTTGTCGCTCCGTATGATAACCGCATTGTGAAGGAAGGGTCCTAGTAGCTATTGACACTGTACACATTGTTTTTTTTTGCAAATTGAAGCAACGGTTCGAGGGTTCGAACGCGTCCTGAACCCGAACCGAACTCTTGCGAACGCGTTCGAAGGGGTCCAGTCCTAGGTTCAGCCATCTGGCCTGAACCTGACCAATGGTCGAGTTCGGGGTTCGCAGATATAGGGCAATGAACCCGACCGAACCGAACTTCGGCACCACTAAGTTGTGAGAGATTGCGCAAAGCTGACTTGTTGTGCTTTGGTGCCAAACCAATGTAATACACTGAATAGATGAGTGTGTCCGCACTTTCGTTGCTTAACGCGAGTGTCGCCAAGTCTATGCAAACATGCTTCAAATTGGTCAACGAGGATACCCATATATGTATATACACGACCATATATAACCAACTGCCATATTGTGACGGATTACAGTTATTGTCTACATTATATTGTCATTATATGGGTTGATATTACATCTTGAATTTCAGTGATGCTATCACGTTATGCTAGACCTCGGTGCAGGTGTCTGCTGGCTGAAAGTAGTAATCAAGTACTAGTCCCGAAAGGAAATGATGGCCACCCGTTTTCATCCGACAACATCCAACCCGAATCAACTCAAGTTCGGCGTCAAACTTTCCTATCTGTGATTGGAGCATCGATCGTATGTCTCTCACATGTTTGTAATACAGTCTACTGATATACCTATGGCCAGATGGATAGCGGGTATAGCAAAAAATACAGCATGAAGTCTACCCTACCTCTAATGATGAAATAAAAACACGTCTAACCTGCAGATCGTCACAGTATATAGGTCGTCAACTAAAGAAAGGTGTCATCAATGGAAATAGTCGTCTAAAGGAACAGTCATTGAAAGAAAGACCCTACACCGGCAGATCCGCTAGGTCAGCTTTTTCGATTATGGTCACGCTCGCGTCGTTAAGCTTTTCGTCGGAGTCCGTGCTCCGTCGAGCAGGGTTGCCGTGTTCTGGTTGAGGTATGTGGTCCGTGCTGCGGTCATAAAATATTGATACTGAAATGATTTCGATGGAGATGATTGCAAAGAGGAACCAAAATGCTGCAGCTCGTCCGCTATACTCATGCGAGCCCCCATGCCTGGCCTCCACGGATGTCTCTATCGAGCTGACTCCAGCGAGGCCAATTGCTGATCCAGATTGAAGCGCGCCGTTAAAGATGGCACCAACTGTGCCTGCCATGGACGAAGGCGCGGCCTGGAAGATAGCAATGCTGTGATCACAGCAATTAGGACGTGCTCGTAAAACCACGATAATTTGAACTTACTTTGTGTGCGTATACGTCAGCATGGCCCCTGCGCTTCCTACAAAAAATGCTGGGAATATGTATGGCCAGTATTCCTCAGGATTTCCCCCGCCAAGCGCCAGCAATACGGTCGCAACCATGCAAAAGGACAAACCAGTGAGAATAATCCATTTCGGACTAAAAATGCGAGAAAGTGGTCCGGTGAAACTTATCGCGAAGGATGCGACACCTATCGGGATCCTGGTAAGTAAAACAATCTCAATAACGGGCAACTTGGAATGTCAGTGAAGACCTTACATGTGTAAAGCTGATGATATCGCCGGCCACTCAAATACGTTTTGCCACAGGGTGGTGAAAATACTGAACCCTGCGCTCCACCACAGGAATGGGAAGAGCGCGACGCCAAAAAGAACGGAGAAATTGTGGTAAAACCATGTCCGAGGTGGTCTGGTACAAGATCAGTCAATGATTGGTAGTTGGTGTAAGTATCTCTGATAGCATACATTGCAGCTTTGTCCACAGGTATGATTGTTTCCAAGTAGAAAAACCCGATCACCATCAAGATTGAAATGATCAGCGGGACCAGCACCATGACGGATGCCCAGCCGTCAGTGGATCCGGATGTCACAGCGAAGATGAACAAAATCAAAGCAACTATCGGAACTCGTGAGCGATGTGAAACCGAGCGTGCTAAAATTTATACCAGTCAGGATGGTTACGCCGAGTAAGTCAAGACTTTTCCATTTCGCTGCTGCAGGCTCAAGATTCCCTTTGGTCTTTGAAATTTCTGGTGGTATGACGAAGACACATGCCAGAGCGGCTGGCGTAGCCACGATGGTTACAAACCAGAACACGAAATGGTAAGATGTCCATTCGACGAACATTGCACCAATCATGAGACCAAGGACTGCGGAGGGAACCATGACGTTAGTCATGGATAATCAGTTAGTCGAAATTCTCACCGCTAGCGGCGGAGCCGCAGCCTCCAAATAGGCCTATTGCGCGAGCTTGTTCAAGCGGGTCTGGAAATACGTTGACCAGGAGTGTTAGGGCAGAAGGGATCGTCATCGAAGAAGCTGAGAAGCGATCTTCGTCAGCCAAAACCGTCGGACTGGCGGAAATGTTTACCTATTCCAGTCAACGCTCTGAGAACGATGAGCGGAATGGTATTATTAACAAATCCAGCGCACAGCGAGATGACAGCGAGACCAGATACACCCCCAACGAATGCAGTTTCTGCGAGCCCATTAATGTGACTATCTGACAGGTACGGCATAGCACTGACTTGGGTTGTATACGTCGCTAATCCGGCCGCTCTAAACAATCCGTTGAAGTGCAAGGTCAGAGTCGATGGGATGAGGACGCACGATGAGCAGAAAAGATGCGAAGGTCAATTGGAATCCACTGATGATCCAAGTGGACTGACTTTCAGTCATACCCATGGATACCTCGAGTGCAGGGATCGCGGAGAAGAGAGCTGAATTATTGAAGGAATCTAAGAACTGAGCTAGACAGAACAGGAACAGTAAGATCAGTCTGCGAGTACGAGAATAAATTTGGGGTTCATGATCGACCGCCGTTTCAGCCGGGGAGAGAGGGGGGAGTGGCAGCATTGCAACAGAAAATTGTAAACAAGACACTGCAGTCGTCAGTTCAGGAGCGACCGGCTGACGAAGGGGAGGTTGGAAACTTTCACTGTCAAAGTAGATGGATGGCTTCATGTTATAAGAGATATCTCGATAGCCAACCGGAAGATCTAAATTGTGTGCTCCACTCATGTGAACACATGAATGTGTATAAGTTTATGTAGACTATCTTTGGAGAGAATTTCAAGATTCTGGCAGCCTTTGTCTGTATGCGTAAGGAAGGACGTGCAACTAGTATCATGTTTGACTTACAATGGGGCTCCGGGAAATCCACAGGGAATCCGTATACTGTAGTAGGCATTAAGTAGTTCAGCTACACAAACGGAACTCGGATTTATTTCATGATGAGTGTAGGAGCATGAGCCATTGTACTTACCGTTGTCTTCAACTCAAGCTTTGTGGTCCCTCGTCGCACTATCAATGTCACAGGAACAAGCGCGAGTACTTCACCTCGACAGCGCGGAATTGTGCACCATCACCCCGTACGTATAAAACAACTCTTCATTTCAAACCATACGGCCACCGCGATAAGGAGGGAAAATCACTATGCTACTCGAGCTAACACGAGTTTGGAACTGTGTAGCACGAGTCTACGGAAGGCGGCCCAGACTCCAATGGAAGTTCAGACAGTAATCCCAGTGGCTGTCGGTAGTGCTGGGGTAGGCAATTGACCAGCAGAAGTGGAACGGTATAGAATACCTCGGTCAATATGCTCCGATTCAAAATTAGCCCTCCAACACTTCATTTCCGTCAACCGGCACCCATTCATCAGGTCAGGAGGTGTAGCGGATAGGGGCATCTGGGGTGTCAGAGGTCCTCGGGTTACTAAGGTCTTACTAATACATAGTTTGTGCCAACCACGTGTGTTTGTGTGTGGCTTAGTCGCGACTCACCATTCCATGGCTTCTTGCTCACTAGCACTTTCCAGTAGCGCAAAGGCCGTGTCGATCTCACCAAGTGATATAAATTTAGGACCTGCAAGGTTATCTGAGTTTGAGGTGCGCAAAATTAGCTTCTAGTTCGGCATTGATGCTTCAAGTTTTACACTTGCGAGTTGGTCACAACCCTGAATGCAAAGACCATCTGGACGCTGTTTGCAGGACTACTGCTGGGCAGTAGTAGCATTCAGATTTTGTGTCGACCTTTTCGCCACGGATTGAAATTGTTGATTATGAAAGATACGATCTAGACAGGGCCGGCAAGTGCAGCGGTAGGCATCACGCGATCGTGAATGATTGATTGATCGTCCATGTGGTACAAGCTAACAGTCTTTCTACGCTACAGGTAAGAAGGTGACGAAGGTTACTGGAATGTTTCGCTGTGATCGGTTCATTCCCTGTAGCTTCAGGCAGAACCGGCTGACTCTTCTGCCAAGAACACTAGATGTGATGTCCTCGAACCATGACATTTGTGAGACACTTTGTACACTGGCGTTAACGCACGTTGTAGATTTCCCGATCTTCTCAACTTGTTTCTGGCCGGTAAGTCCGCGTCCTATGAACACCCACAAACCCCAAATTTCTAATCATGCCTTTATTTTTGTTCAGCCGAGAATGCTGCAGCCATGAGGACGGCCAAGCTTCTTTTCGGAACCCGAATCAGTTGTCTTGGCAAGTCGCCTGATATTTTCCTTCGCACTTCGCGTTATCCCTTGTTGAAACGTTGATGCGTGTCTCACGCTTTAGATCACTCATGCTTTTCCCGTGTTTTCCGAATGTACATTCCTGTATTTATAGTTTACTCGTGCTCCTCCCTGGCTGCGGTATATCCAATATTCTAGCCTTGCACACCTCTTGTGATAACAACTTCCTAGACTCGTGCCAGCCAAGCTGATCCGGTCAATCAACAAAGGGTATATAGGGTATTCAACATCCCTGTATCAAAATAGCTATACATACTCCAATTGTACTTTGGCCAACCTATACTAGTTACCGTTATGTATGTATGGCTCGCACACAGTGCACATGGGCTCATAAGAACACAAATCGAGTGATAAAATATATAGTAAATGGGGATGAAAGAAGAGTCGAACAGACGAGTGATGGAGGCTGTGATAGCCAGATGAAATAAAAACCAGGATACATAAGCACTCGACAACCTACTGCCTTTCAGGCGGATGCGATGAACTTGGTCCCGAAAAACTATGCCCCGGCGCACTGAACGCATACCCAGCATCTGGCGGAGGCGGTGGCCCAGGGGGCGGCGCATACGCAGCAACGCCACTGATACCAGATGAAGATGACCGTCCGGCACGTGACGGCCGTGGTCCAGCAAGAGATGGAGGCGCAGGCGCATACCCCTCACCAAGAACTTCCTCGGCATCCATTTCATCCTCACCCTCATACGGATTCCGCAGAGGCTCAGCTGTCATGGCGCTCAACCTATAACTCTGACCCTGCGCGGCGTTAGCCTGCAACTCCCATCCCACGGTATCTGTGCTTTCGTGGCGGAGGGGCTTGGTTCCTAATGTGGGGGTTATGTCACCCGGGAAGGGGTTTGGATTTTCCGGTTTCTTAGGTTGGGGTGCGTGTATGCGTGGGTCCGGTGTGTAGCCTACGGCGCGGCCTTCGCTGTCCCATTGCTGGTAGAGAGGGTCGTAGGGGGCGTCTGAGAAGGAGTTGAGGGGAAGAGTGGTGTCTGAGGTATTGAATACTGCGGAGGTGTTTGCGCCGCCATTTTGATACAGTGATTCACTCTCGGCGTCCAATTTCGCTTGACTGAAGAAATGATAAGATTGTGATGAGTAGGGACAGTGACGATACTGACCGTGCTTTGCGTCGCTCATACACGATTTGTGGCTTGACACGGTTTATTTCTCTGGTGATATACCACATGGCAGCCACGGTGACCAGGACGGTGATAACACCGACGACGTCGCTGATGATCTTGTTCTTCGAATTGGCAGCCGCTGAAGGAAACATGAGGATACGGTCGTACATATGGGTAAGGACTTACAGGTGCCACTACTTTCCAATAAAGTTCCAATGTACACAGTTATAAACTGCTTTGGCATAGAGAGGGCTGCTGCCAGCATGAAAACAAAGATGTTCATGCCGCATACTGCAAATAATGCAGTGGTGACTAGACGCACGTAAGGCAAAGATTGTATGAGAGAATGGAAGAAACAAACAGTGAGGCGGGATGGCGCTGTAACGGGCGATCAATGCAATCTTAAAACCGCCCTCGCGGACGACTCTTCCCAAAGAGGAGTAAATGACACTGCTTTTCTCTATCTTGTGACCACGAGTTGAACAGAGGTATTTGAAGGCACTGAAGGAAACAGTAAGGAATGACTCAAATGTCGTAGAAAGTGAGACGTACTAAAAGTTTCCTATTTCACCGATGAAAGTGCCAGCTGCTACTATGGCAAAACCAATCCATACGCCCCATACGAGACCACACACAATAGCCAGTATCTCGTGGCCGAAGAGCTAATGGGAAGTATGTTAGTGTGAGAAGAGACGAAGGGTCGATGCGCATACCGGAGGGAACGATATCACAAAGAAAATGGCTACAGGGATTATCCATCCAAACTTGAGTCTGAAGGAAAGGTGAGTGCTATGGTATGACGGGACTGGGATCGACATACTTGTGTATCCGGTCAGCTGTTGGTTGAATTTTATGTACGATTTGGTCATGATAGAATATGAAGAGGGCGCCCAAAACGGCGGCGAGGATTAGAGCAATATAAATAACTGCTCGCCATTAAACTAACAGTTGAAATTGTAGGTAGATGAAGACGTACATATTCGTTTCTTTGTCCACATCTTCTTTTTATCGAATATGGACTTGAAATTGAAGAATGTCTTCTGATCGAGGGCCTGTATCTCACTGGGAGTTGGGCTGGGGGTACGAGATATTCGGCGAGCGTCTTGATGAACATCGTTGGAATATGGTGAAGAATAGGGAGGACTTGGGACATATTTTGAATAATTGTCCATTGTCGTCGTGAAGCAAAAAGGAGCGAACGAGCGTGTAATTTCTGTGGCGGGTTGATCCTTTTGTTGTAGAGTTGTGACGGTCAAAAGTCAAGGTAAGTATAATAACACAGCCGCAATTCCATATGTGTATACTACTCCAGTGCAATTGACGACTTATCCATCAACAAATACATAGCTTCAAATCTGCATTAGCCGCAGTCAACGACAAAGCTGACCACAAGTCAACCACAGGCAGTGCTATACTTATTGGTGGCCAATTTGGTCAAACTAGTGATGGAATTGCTGATGCGGATCATCATAAACGTGTCATACGGCACTCATTTCATCACTAACTCATGAGTCATCGAGGGAATAACCCAGCTACCTCGACAGCATCAGCGGCACCACAGCCAACCTAGGATGCACTACATCTTGAACATATCTGTCAACAAACCACAGCCCTCAGCGCCAGCAATAATCATCGGCAATATCAAACATCGGGTCCATCCGGCCGCTTATGTTTAAATTCATCGAGGACAGGCAACATCATGTCAACTCACCAACCTCACTGCGCCTGCATAGGAAATGCCTACTGACGATATCCCGTCTTAACGGATGCACTGGTTGTTATGGAGCCGACTCCGTCTATTCTAGAAGCAAAATCAGATGTTGTCGCTCTTGCGATCGCAATGCGGGCGATTGAAATTCATTACGTCTGGTGAGCCCGAAGAGCTCAAACTGAAACACGGACCGCCTTTCGCTTGTCAACAGCTCAAAAAACACGAGCGTGTACGGCCAGTGGCTACCCGAGAGTCTCCAGGAATCAGGCGGTAATAATGCGGTAAAGCAAATCGAGACTGCTGCCTGCAGCATGCTGCGCGGAGCGGCAGCACTGCATCACTTTAGGTGGTATGCTAGAACGCAGGGTCGGTCATAATATGTACGTATCCCCTTTAACTCGCTCCACAACTCGAGGATGTATCCTCAGAACCGAGCTTTCACGTGGTCGAGGTCTGCGCATTGTATCAGAGAATTATACGACTCACTTCCCTGCCAATTTCTCGAATCATTCGAAAGCAAAGACGCCAACGAATTGGATGCGCCTGGGTATATGAAGACCTTTGTACAAGACGCCAGAGACAACAAGCTGACTATCATGTTCACTTCGGACGGAGTTCCAGGACGTACGTATCCTCTATCATCATATTCACTCTCACGATTCTGATTTACTCTAGTCCATGGCTGTTTCTTTAGCTCACACTCTGATGCAGAACCAGTTTCATCCATTATAGCGTCGGAGATGACATGTGCCCGATAGGAAAGGCTGCGGAAGCGAGACCCATGCCTTTCGTGAGAACCTAGGTCAATGATCAGGTGTACCCTGTTATCTTGTCCCAATATAATACAATCAGGAGTACGTGCATCAGTATTGTTTATGGGATAGAGAAAGACGGCCCGTCCTATTTCACAACCTCACCATTTTGACTTACATGCTCATCGCCTGTCGTGCCTAATACCTTTCGGATGCCAGCAAAGATGCAAAAGTAGCCGTCATCTGCGCGGCGATCGAGTTCATCTGGTTTTGGGGCGAGCTTCCTTCAGGTCATACCACCCCGTATTCTTCACACAGTTTTGACTCGGAATCGACTCACAAATCTAGTGGGAAGCGGGAGACGGAGGATGCACAGGGTGAATGCAAAACGACAAATATCTGGCGACAAGAACAAGAAAGAGAAAGGCAGCAGTACCCACACTCATAAAGCAATGGCCGTAGGCGACGACTTATAGGAAGAAAAATGCAAGTAGTGGGCTTGTATCATAGAGCATGGTCAGCATACAACAATGTAACAACGAAATCATCATGCAGGCGTGATTTAACTGAGATATATGTAGGACAACGGGGGAATGAAAGGGGTCAGGATTACAGAAAATAAAAATAGAAAATCAGCCTCAAACTAGACACCTATGTGGACTAATACAATCTGCTGTTCCAGTGAAATATTCTTGCGCCGCAATTTCTTCACAGCCTTGTGCAACGCCACCGCCGCGCGCGTGCAATCCAATCTGCCTGAATCATCTACCATGTTCTCGTAAAAAGCAGCTACAACCTCCTGTGCAACCTCGTCGTCGACAGACCACATGGAACCAATTACGCTGCGAAATCCGGAGAATTGCATTCCCGCAGCGAGATGGATCGATTCATCAAGACTCTTCTCATCGCCTACGGTAGTGTGGCAAGCCGATAAGAATGCAAACTGCGGGTTCTGCCAGTTGGATCGGATGATCGTCCTTGATCATCAACGGCCCATCACGCATTGCGAAGGAAGATTCAAATGGTTGTTGTCGATTCGGCATTCCGTGGCAAGCCAGGTGAAGCCACTGTATGGTTCAGCGCATCGAATGGACCCTCGACTGTTGCGTCGCTGTCCTCGAGCGACGTGAAGGATGATACGATGGAACGCGAGACGCTGGGCGACAACGACTAGCTCGGGAGCTACACATTCAAGTGGCTTCTCTCCGTCCGGGTTTCCTTGACCGATGGCAACAAAATGTTGCGGGGACGCATCTTGAGAAACCTGCTGTCTTGCACGAACAAGTATCGCCAAAGTGGGGGTGTGCGAGGATATATAGATGTGAGACAAACTGTCTCTTTTCTTTTCGTAGGCTCCTGCTGCATGTAGAGGAAGCAGCGTGAATTCAGCAGTGGGACACTACCAGATGCGCGAGCCAGGGTGAACATTTGACAACCTAAGGGCTTGTACTATGGGGTCAACAATGCACATGCCAAATTTTACGTAGGATGCTGACAAGCTTGAGCTGAGTATCAGAAGAACCAAATTCTCTTGTAAGGGACTGAAACTCAGAGGACAAATCAGAACTTCGGTCTGCGTGATGTCAATTGGAACATGGACAGGATCTTGGTGATTGAAAACAATCAAGGCGTCGCAGCTGTACTGACTAGCGTTGACAATGACGACAGGGCCTTCTTCAGCCGCCTTCTTTAAGTCGGAGAAAGGGAGGTAGGAGAAACCGAGAAAAGTCGGGAAGCATGCGTATGCGTGAAACCACGTCATCCCATTGCATGGTCAGTTGGCGGATTTCCGGAGATTGGTCTTCAACAGGCTCATCGAACGCGTCACGGAGGCGAAAGCTAAGTTGCTTGAACTCTTCTGCCAAGGCTGCGCCGGTGTACGAGCCATAGAAAGTTCATCAAGGGGTGTGCGGAAGCGTGCCAGCTGGGTCCAGAATACTGCACGGCCTTGCTCCACCAGTTCTACGGCGACTGTCAGCTCGCCATGACGAACGCTGCACGAGAAAGCATCCGAGTCCACAGCAAGCGAAGCCGTGGCCATCCTCACGACATCGAAATGACGTGACGAAGGCGACAAAAGAGTGACATGCTGAT
>JABBWF010000351.1:0-32254 GCA_016647645.1 Suillus variegatus
CTGTTGCAGAAGAAAACGCGCAGTCCGACGTGCTGGCCGGCCTTCGTCACAATTATGAACGCGGATCTATGAAAGATGAAGTCAAACAGTTTATCGAATAACACTCAGATATCTCGTACCAAAGTCATATGAGCGTCTTGCGCAGCAAGGTGGCGTCCTTGATTCGATAGCGGAATAGGCGCAATAAAACATCTGCGGCATAAAATGCAAGGGGAAGGAATATTCACGACGATGCATACAACGTGCGGTAGCATATAGTGCCAAATAATGTCAGTATTCGTGTCTAAATGACCACGAGTCTTGCACTGGTCGACGTGATATTGAAGGAAAAGTTTAGCAGTTCTTAGTGGCGGTTCAGACTGAGAGCTGAAACAGACTCCCGATAGTCTATGAAGGACAAGAAAGTGACGGCGCGGCGCTGCCAGTACTATCATACCATCCAGATTTCGGCTTATCTCCTTGCGTCGAATTCTTTATCCTGACAAAAAATCATTCCAAAAGGTTATGGTCGCAACCAAGCCACCCGGATCAGTCATCTTGCAGTCCAAAAAGACAAACTTCACTCCACCAACAACGTCAAATAAGCCACATGATAAGACGTTATACCATACAGTCTGTAGGTGACATGTTGGACATAGGAATATATAAGAGGACATTAGAGTCGTGCACGTGCTGGTCGCTATGCCAAAGACTGAGATGCATGCGCGTGGCTAGGATTGCAAGGACAAGGACTTGCAAACTATAGGGTTTTCGTGGTATTGTCAGCGGGAATTCTCGACGGAGGTTGGAAGCGCATACTGTTCGAGAACGGAGTAATATGCGGACTGGGTGTGGGGGATATCAACGATTCGATCATACTGAAGGGTATGGGGGTTTACTCACAACATAGGAAAACAGCACTGGTATGAGGACGTTCACGGCCGAGAGAACTTTCGGAACAATGATCATCACCGATAAGCACGGAAACATATTTAAACCCTGACTCACATAAACTACATGCATAGTAGAACATATTATGCTTCACCAGGATGGCACGCAGAGGGCTCCTGGCTGTGCGCCAGCTCTGTATGACACGTATGAGCGTGAGGAAGGCCAATCCTGGGGAGAGCGTGGTCAGCGCGTGTCTGTAATGTATGTTTCTAGTTCGCGGCGACATACCCAGTGCAAACATAAACAAGAGAAGAAACGGCATGAAGAAATAGATACGGTGCGAGCTTCGGTAGCAGCCTACAATGCCTGGGATCGTGCTAGTCGTAACTGTGAAAGTGGAGTGAATATGTACGAATGGTAGTAGGGAAGGTGAGGTGAGATTACAAACCATCAGAGGTAGCAATACTCGTAAACCAAATACCGATGAATAATATGATGGTAGACTGATTGATTCATAAACGTTTCAACTACGAGAGTGGGTGTGGTCAGGGTAGCATGGAACTCACAAAAAGGGCGAACATCATCGTTACAAGTAAAATTCGATTTTTGTTCCAAAGCGCATATGTTCTGAGCACAAAAAAGCCTGAATAAATCAGATCAATAGTACGTGTATGTGGGAGGGGAAGGGGAGATACATTCAGAGCAAGTGAGTGATATCACTCCAAAACCTGTGAGAGGAAATATCAGTCCTTGGCCAGGGAGTGCAGTCACATATACCGTGCACATGAGTAAATATTGATCAACATCCGGCATTTCTGGCAAATTCATGCAGTAAGCGTTATTCATCGGTGGGCAAGTCTCACATACATCTGGGTTCTCGTTCGGGGTGAAGATCACTAAAATACAACATGTCAGTTTATCTATGCTCACTGCTTGGAATGAACGCACTATATAGGTCCGTGGCGATGAAGAAGAAGGGGATATATCGTGCAACGATATAAAGGGCTTTCAGCTTAGTCCAGCGTGACTGAAGCAGGAATGTCCACTTTGAACAGCATGTCATTAGTATCCAAAGCGGGGCGTGTAGTGGAACAAGTGCATGACTTACCTCTTCGTGAAGTAAACTAATGTAATCATAGGTCTGGATAGACAGGTTTAATGGCAAACGGGAATAGATTGGGACAAGCCTACCCAAAATGTAGCCAACGTCACTGAGATGTTGAGTCAGAACAAGAGGAGGGAGAAGCAGTTCAGACGGCACGCACCGCATGTACACTGGTGGTCGTGCATGATAAGTATCTGTTAATATCTTGCCCTCGTATTACGACGTACTGCCAAGTAACGCAAATTCCAGGCCGCTGCGACTCGGACATCCTCAGCCGAAGGTTCCATGGAGGGTGCTTTCGTTCGAGTGGCAAAGAAACACGTTTCGCGCGCGCACCATACAGCTTTTCTTATCTAAGCCTGAGAACATAGCCATGAGTACTCAATTTAGACCTATAGCCCTATATGATTAGATTTGATCGACACAAAGTTGATTTGGACGCTCGCATGTGCCCACTGTGTCGGTCCTTAATTCCTGTTTTTGAAGTTCGAAACACCATTAGTTTAGAAAACACAGCCCCCTCAGAGGGACTCACGTTTATACAGGCTTTAATCAACCCGGCCGTTTCCGACGTACGCTTCTTTGCAGGCGAGAATACGGCTTTGATACGTGATCATGACATGAAAGCAGCCTGAAAGAGGCTAAGTTAACAGTCGAAGGCTTACATAACATCCGGATCTATATAGCAAAACTACCTCAATGAAGTCGCGCCATATGTCCCTCGGCATCGTCCACTACTATGAGACTTCCCCAAGCTTTGTAGTATTGAACCATATGCATATCCCTCTTGATCGGTTCGAGTAGGTGGATGGAGTCTTCGAAAGAGATGAGTGAATGAGAAGGACTAAAAATTTCAAGATACGCCAGAAGATCAGCCCTGGCTGCGAGGCGCGACCCTTGACAGAGGTAATGTCATCGTAATTCATGCATTTAGGTCACGAGATATACCGTTTGTGCACGCATATGTCAGTTAGATGATGTTCAGTATCTGAGTATTGTGTTTGAGTCGCACCCTTGATCTTGAGAGGTCTAGCACGATATCGACGAAGAAACTGCACATGTTGTCAGAAAAAAAGACTGGTGCGACCTGGAGGGCCAGCTGTGAAGAACTGTGAAGTACGGGGATGATTGAAGACACACCTGTATACGACTTAAAGCAGCGACATTTGACTGCGTCGCACAAAACGAACTCAGCTGCAACCCTCACCAGAGTCACCACGCGTGTTTTGGCTTTCTGTACAATACGGCACCTCTCAGTAATCGTTCGATGGAGAGCTGAATTCGTCCCGCATCCATTAGGTGACATCCGCGAGCCAAAATCATGTCTTCATCGGGCCCTGCGAAACAAGAGAAATCAGCTATGATGTGCAAAAGCCAAGGAAGAGAGAATTTCTACAAACAACGGAAACTGTTCAAGACACGGTGCCTACGAGCTGTCCTGGGTAACAGTATATACAAGATCAGGAGAACAGCTGGTATTATGGTTCGAATGGCCGATAAAATATGTTTTGAAGTGCTGATATTTTCTAGATTGTGATGGCGTCCATGCTGATTTGATATGCAACAACCCCCGGCTCCACTCAACCTCCCCCTACCCTTTGGCGTCTTCTTCCCTCTCCTACTCATCCCTTGTCTCTTCCCATACCCTCCCTCTCCTCTACTTCCTCTATTATCCCTTCGATGTCGTCTTCATCATCTCTCTATCTTCTCTTCTTGAATGCATCGGATTCTTCCAAAAATGTAACCAATGCAATGATTCCTCTCTCAGTACCCATGATTTCGCTGGATATGAGGTGGCGAGATACTTCGCGCAAATGAATACATTAGCGGGTAAATAGATGGCAATTGCATAGTATATGTTCTCGTGTTTGACGTGGTTCTCCGCATGAGCAACTGGTAGTTTCGGTGGGCACGAATTGTGCATAGCATTCTCCGAAGAAACCGCGACCCTAAACTTCCCGGGGGTGACAAAACGGTCTCGAGATTTCAGTGTAGGAGGAAGCCTGGAAAAAGATGCAAGGCCACACAGACTATCTATGACGTACTAGATCGGGACCGAGGTAGGGATTGTGAAGTGAATGGAGTGGTGAAGGCGGGTTCGTCACTCACCGTTGCATGAACGGAGAGGTAAATAGGACTGAGACTCATGGGAGTGGCATTTGAGTCCGTAATTTCAGGCGAGTCTCAAACAAAGGTGTGAAGGAGACGCCTCAGTTGACGTTAACAGCCTGTTTTTGACTTCATTTATTTCCTACAGATGATTATCAGCGTATAAACCCTTGAGAAACATAACCTATGCTTACCTGCAGCAACTCGTGATAGGTTTCGGGACAGTCGAGCAGTATTTTGACTCTGCACAAAATGTGTTTCCCACGCCCCCTTCATCTTTCGCCATTGCCGTCCGCGTGAACATCCATTCGGTATTTGACATATACTGTTTCCCGACCAAACGTAAAGGTTTGTTTTTAAATGAGACGTCGAACACACTCACATTCAATGTACTCTCTAGGAAATTACTGCAATGACTGCAGAGGCGGGCGTAGTTGCAAATGCAGCTGAAGGTTCGGGATCTTGGACCTCGAGCTCTGGCCAGACGAAGGTATCTACTTCTCCTACAGCACGTCATTCTCTGAATTAGTAACATCATATAGCTCTCGATATACCCTACACCCATACCCGAACTCATTCTACTCGACACCCCGTCAGCATTAGAGAAGCAGATCGGAATGGTGCGGCGGGAGATCACGGGTTATTATACCGGCGTCCACTCCAAAGCACAAGGTATCATAGACCGGTGGATATCTGTTGAAGAGAAGGTGGAGAGTGAGTCATCGTTTTAGCGACTACTACGCCCTCGTTGACCATTGAACCGTGAGCAGCTCGCATAAAATCCTTCCGTGATCCTACAGAGCCCTTAAATCCCGGACTGCTCTATACCGGAATTTCCGCCCTAACGATGTCTGTCCTCACTCGCTCGCGCGGACTCCCTACACGTATCCTTCTCCCTCCCACAGCCCTATTCAGTGCATTCGCATATTTCCTTCCGGGTACCGCTTCTCGGGTCGGTGCGTATGGCAGGGAGCTCGAAGATCGGTATGTTCCTCGCTTTGGAGAAATTAGAAGAACCTCTGTTGCACACAGCGGCATAGCCTGGGAGCGCGCGAAAGAAAGTGCTGCTGTTGGACGAGACTCGGTTAATAAAGGTGTGAAGAGTATTGTGGAGAGCATTGAACAAGGGACGGGGCTTAACCTAAAAGCTATGGGATGGGCACAGGAAGTGAAGAAGGAGGCGCAGAGTGTTGTTGATGTGATTCAAAAGGATACCAAAGAGGTTATCGAAAGCAAGAGCCCGAGTAGCGACTCAGAAGACTGCAAGCGATTGGTATAGAGTGCGAGTGTCGTATGTACGGACTCTTATTCATATAGTGATTTCTCACAGCCCCAATCATACTACAGCACTTAGAGACTGTAACGTTCTATGACGCTGGGATATCATATGTGGTGCTCTCGGATCTTCAAAAAGTGTTATGAGATAACCGACGGGACCAAGTATCCTGCACAAATATAATATTGGTCAGAACATTGTGAGAGTACTAAATTCCCACGATGCGCTAAAATGCCTCACTAATAAGATCGAACTGTGCTCTTTCAAAATTTCAGTTTTGCATCTCCTTCGACTTGTTGCAGCTCGAAGCTTCGCCGAATTAGCGCAGAGTATTACATGTCATCAAATGCAAGATATACGATCTACTTGGGAGCGAATGAGCCATCGTGATGAAGTTGCACTTCTATCAACCTGCCCAACAACATAACGCACATTGTGTGCGACCTTTGCGGCGCCTCTTGCCCATCAAGTCAACTCGAAACCGTGCTATCCATATATTGCAACCAGAATTGTACAGCGAAAGAGACTCCAGATGTGGTGTGCCTCAGGATTGTGGACCAATATGAGCGGGGGTGTAGTTCTCATAAAGCCCAGTTTGTCTACGTCTTGACATCCTGTTTTTCTCCACTCTTTTGCGATGATCTTGGATGATTCTGTCTTCTATCCACCGTCCACTGGCAGTCCAAGAAGTATGGTTGGATCAATCGATCATGGTCGGCGTCCCGCACATCGTTCCGCTAGGGGAAGGTTGTTCCCACGGATAGTCAAGAACATCTTGGCCTGTCGCGCACACCTGTGAACGCCTACAAGATGAACCGGCAATCATTGGCGCTCTGTCTCTTGTGTTTGAGTCAAATCTGTCTCGCAGACAATGGCATGGTTATGTCCATGGATGATGGCATGACTCTTGCCGTAGGGAACATGCTCTCGTATCTGCACTTTACGCCAGGAGACACCCGTGGGTTATATCTTCTCAACTACACACAGCAAACTCCTAACAGGCCTGTATACAGTTTGGTTCCTTGGCTGGGTTCCTCAGAGCTCGGGGGCCATGGTTGGCACATGTATCGCACTGTTTATGTTGGCGGTGATCGAGCGCTGGATAGCGGCTTGCCGAGGAGTGATGGAATTCCACTGGAACCAGCAGTATGTCTTTTGCCTTCTTTTATGTAGTTTAGTTCTTACGCATGATCAGGGCGCTTATCATTGCGTCGGACAAACTCAATACTCTACCAACTCAGTCATCTCCCATTGGATTCATAAAGCGCTTCACTCCACCCTTTATTCCCGCGCATGATATCTCACGTGGGGTCATGTTTGCAGCGCAGACCCTGCTGGATTACCTCTTCATGTTGACAGTTATGTAAGTCGCATCGCTCTTTTTGTTCGTCGAGTTGTTGATGTGCTGGGCATGAACAGGACGTTCCAACTAGGTTTCATATTCTCCCTTGTGGTGGGGCTCGGAGTGGGAGAAACGCTTTTTGGAAGGTTTGGTAGCGTCATGCATGTGCATTAAATCTATGCACGTTCGTTTTTGTAAGTATAGAATGACTGCAAAGTATTGACTTTCTCTTGGTCATCGTCAGGCATGCCAAGCTAGGACACAGAGTATGATGCGGATAACTCGGAGCTGCTTTCCAACAATGCAAACATAACACTACTTACCGTGGGTAGGCGTGAGGGCACGAGCAGGCGTGACGATCAGTGGTAGAACACAGCATGAGATATAGGGTAGCTAACTGTCAGGCAGGAGTTCCAGAGTCTTGTCATTATCGACTCCAGCCCCAAATCTCAAGCTAAGTTTGGAGTATTTTTTGCATTTTGTACTACATTCAAAGCACCTTATATCGATAACCTCAATGTGAATATACCTATGGACTTGCTGACATGACTGTGATCGTCAAACCTCGCAGCCCGTAGTACGTGTTCATTATCTTGATCTGAGGTTATACTTACTAATCAGTACCAGGCAATTCATCCTGGGTTGCTGCTGCGCACCCGGCACCGGAAAGTGATTGCTACCTCCTAGGCCTCAATTTGAACAACATGGCTGCTCCGGTCGTTCCAAGCAGCTTCCAAATTTACAAGTATATTCGAACAATCTCATCCCGCATACTGAAAACGCATGCATGAATAGACAGCTCATACGTCGAAGATCCCAAATGGCAAATTAGATTCACCATAATCTGGTGCTCTGGCGTCGCATTGGCTGTGGCCATCTCTACTCCGAGTTTGATTCTTGGTCTGAGACATGGGCGTTCCCTCAAGGGAATCGCCGGAATCTCAGAGACCGATGGATATCAGTCCGCCCATTCCGATGGCAAGGAGCCACCGCCTACTACGCGTCGAAGAGGTCGCAGATTGGTTGGAGTTTGAAATGCTCTTATCTCACCGACGTATTGGTGTCCTCTGAAGCTTGGGCTTAATATTGGACAAAGTGCGCATCGAGGGTGTTTGTTACTGATAGGAAAACTGACACTTTGTAACTTATTCAGTTATAGTTTTATCGGCGTACCTCACAGCTGTACTCTTCTGCATCATAAAGGATGCACCTCTTATTTCTAATCCGAACAGAGCTGGTGAGTCAATCAATCCGTTGATGCACGAGAGGAACTTATTTGGGCCACTTAGGATTTCTCGCTCTCGCACAGTCTTTTTGTTCGCAACAAAAAACTCGATTCTATCCTTATTGTTAGGACCAGGGAATGGCTACGAGAAACTGAACTTTATACATAGGATGGCGGGAAGAGCTATGTTTCTTGCCGCATGCATTCATGGGTTCCTGTGGATCCGCAACCGCCTACAGTATGGACTTGCAATTCTTGGCCCGCAGAAAGAGACTTCGGGAGTGGCTTCGCTGGCCCTCCTCTGCATCATCGTCCTTACATCTTTGAGGCCAGTCAGGAGACTGTTTTATGAGTGCTTCTTCATCATCCAGTAAGTTTTGTTGCTTCGCGTTGTACCACAGCTAATATCTCTTGCAGCATATTGACATACGTGGCATTTGTTGTCGCTTTGTGCTACCATATCCCATTCTTGCCTCTCCTCACCTGGATTCTTTCTCGCTGCACGAAATGATGGAGACTGGACGCGGGCAATGAATAGCTATACTCGGAGGAAACAAGAACGTTTACGAATCAATAATACGTCGGAGGGCGACACCGGTTCTTTCGTTCAAGTCATGCTGGACGGCCCTTACGGAGGATCGAGCGTCGATCTGGGACTGTACGAAAGCGCGTTTCTCATAGCCGGCGAGTCTGGCATTACATTCACTCTTGGTCTGCTGGACGACATCATCAGCAGGTGTGTCAGACTAGGCCGCAGTCAGGGGGAACGAACGAGGAGAATTGAGTTCACTTGGTGCATCAGATCTTTTGGTATTTCATTTTTGACTACGGGCGTTACATCGTTCTGATCTATTTGCACAGGTCAGATAGAATGGTTTGCACCGATGCTGATAGATATTGCCACGGCAGCGTCGAATAGCACCGTAGATCTGCACATTTCTATTTTCATAACGTGCTCTCAGACTTGCCAGAAGCGGTACTTCATATCCCCAACTCCATCGTTACACTTTCGCGTCCGGCTGTCCATAATCTTCACAGGGACTTCATGAGTTTTCCGTCATCATGTGAAAAGGAAGATTCGATCGACATATAATGTGATGAAAGCCAGAAATTAATGGGCTTGGGTGGGGGAGTCGCGGTCTGTGCTAGCGGCCCAGAGAGCTTGACGAGAGATGCACAGAATGCAGTCGCGAGATTGGGTTAGACATTAATGGGTATGGATGTGGGTGGGATTGCTCTACATACGGAGCAGTTTACTTTGTGACCTGTCAAAATCCAGGAAGTTCTGCCATCATCCACAGAAACCGGGTCTGGAATTCTTTATATGTATTGGAATTGGAGGAAAGGGGATAAGAAACACCCGTGAGAACGGGATGCCGCACGTTTGATATGCCGGCATGTTGCAATTCAATGAACCACGGTCTCGACACCCAATTTACGCTTAGTAAAGTAGCTGTCCGCACCACCTCCATCATTCACATGATTGGAGTTCACCGTGGTCCATCTCCTACGAGACACGCCTCACATCTGGTGATTCCCTCTTCACCCTGTTTCTTTCACCATTGACTCGACAGTCACTCTGCACTTTGTTCCAGTGACATCACCCTTACCTCGAATACAACCCCTCCCTCTCGTCGAAGCTCCACATTCAGATGTTTACCGCAATGGTCCACTCCTGTAACCTCTGCCGTCTTGCAGCCTCAATGTCAATAAACATGTCCTTGGCCAAAGTATGGTCCCGTCACCTTCAAGGCTTCCGTACACTATGGACCTGCCAGCCTATCCATGCAGTGCCACCTATAATGGATATTCCTTTTCCGCAGGGTTCAGTTTCTTATCTCTCGGCGCTGAGTGAATCTGGTAGCGGTCACAGCTTTCTCAATACTTCGTTCGTCAAGCTTCAATCACCGAACGAGAATATAATTGGTTGCATTCTCGCCTTATTCTTTCTTATTTCTCGCGAGTCGCTGCAGGCAAGATCATCCTTCCCCCATGGCACCGTCAGCTCAATTGGACCAGTCGTATGTACTTTTCTCTGCGCGCCGTTTTCAGCGATATAGACATTTTTTGCCTTGTCGTTACTTCACAAAATATACTCAATTCTACATTTTGCCTTTGCGTGCTAACTGACTAGTATGATACAAGTCCAGGGGCAGCAATCACTCTGAGACTCGCATGTCCCTTTCAACGTTGGCAGACCACTGTCGCCACAAACTGTTCATGCCATTCTCTACTTTAACACAGATTCTTCTGCTAATCCTGGCCGGTGACCTCCATTCCCAGCGCTTGTGCGATCATGACAGCGTCTATCGTGCCGAACATCCACCGACGATATGAAAATACACGTGCAGCGTGACCTGAACCCTAGGCTTCAATCTCCCACTGGGCAGAACTCTATCTGCAGTCCCCATATCCCACCCCCATCTTCCCTTCCCATTCATCCCGTCCATCACTCTACCCATCCTCGATCCTCATCATTTTGCTGCATCGCAACATTATGTCTGGTAGCTCAGAAAGCCGATATATCAGACTTGAAGGCGAGTCTCTCTATATCATCTCCGTATCTGTTTCGTGATCTATCTACAGTCATCAGCGGAAAGGATCTTCAAGTCCCGTCCGAGCGCATTCCCGCTGGCATTTACGTGTCCATCAATGTCGACTCGAGGAGACGCTGGAAATCAGCCATCAGTGTCCTATCGTCTGATGAATCTGTAGCGTGGGGGGATACTGTAACTCTGTAAAGTCCATGGAGATCTTCTGACGTGATGCGAGAACTGATCATTGGTTTATAGACCATCAAATGCCTCGCCTGCATTGTCAATAGAGATCAGGGCATCCTATGAGCTTGGTCGAATCCTAGGCCGTGGAGAGGTCATCGGGAAACTTCAAATATTGTGGGATGAGCTACTCGATCATGAAGATCACCCATTTGGTGAGTGATTCGCTTCTCATTCATGCACATACACTGACATCTCGTAGATCTATCGTTCCGAGCCGTGCGCGGTGTCAAACCTTCCATCAAACTGAAGGTTGCTGTTGTACATGCTTGCGACGATCAAAACGGCGCACTATTTGATGTGAGCGACCCCGGATTCTGTCCTGTTAGCTTTGTTGACGGAATGCCAACTATAGTCCCTCGTAGACTGCGAAATTGCTCCAGATACAGATGCTGGCCACGTACGACTTGCCAGATACGTGAGACGCGAGAGGGTCTCTTACTTGAATGATGTTATAGAGCATTTTCAGTTGGTTCTGAACCAGTGTCCGGTCGGCCATCCAGACCGCGCAACGGCTCTCACCAACCTCGCATGGGTTCGCCTTGTGGGCTATATCCAAAATGATGTCGAAGACATTGATACTACCACTTCCCTCTTCCGCGACGCCCTTGCATTGCGTCCGCAGCACCATCCCGATCATCCCTTATCCCTATATAATCTCACCGAAGCGCTGAATTGGCGTCACGACAAGAAAGGTACTGTTGCAGACATCTGCGAAGCCGCCCAACTCTATCATGAGCTACTGCCTCTCTGTCCAGAAGGCACGTACCTTCGTAGCATCGCGGCAGGGAAAAATGGTGTTGATTATGTGATCGACAAATGCAATAATCTTCCAACAGACGCATCCGATGAAGGCATCCACCTTCGAAGAGTCGTGCTTGAGCTCTGTCCTCTGGGCCATCAACTTCGTGCCAGAACCCTTGACAAGCTTGCACGAGCAGTTAGAGCACGGTTTAATCAGCATGGCAGCATCGATGATCTTGACACGAGCATACAGCTTCGTCGTGAAGCCGTGTTTCTGTGTCCCGAGGGACATGCTGGCCGTGATACCCGCCTGAACAACTTGGCCTTTTCACTCATGTCCCGCTTTAAGCACCAAGGCAATCCTAATGATCTCGACGAGGCCATCTATTTGTATGAAGAAGCACTGCACCTGCGCCCTGTTGGGCACGAATTTCGTGATGGCTCACTGGACAACCTAGGGCGCGCCCTCGTCCACCGTTTCAAACAACGCAACGACATCGAAGACATGACCCGAGCTATCAGCCTCTATCGCGAGGCACTGACGTTGTGCCCACCTGGGCATCCACATCGTGACATCACGCTTCACAACTTTGCCCACACGCTCAAAACTAGATATGAGAAATCGCAAGTCAGCGAGGACCTCAACGAGGCCATTGATCAGTATCGAGAATCCCTTCGGTTAACGCGGCTTGACCATCCAGAGCGCCATAGAAATCTTTACAATTTGAGCTCGGCCCTCTGCTCTCGTTTCACGCAAGTTCAGAAGAATGAAGATGTTGAGGAGGCCATTGCTCTTTGCCAAGAATCACTGGCGGCTCTGTCTTCACTGCACCCGGACAGGTACTCCAGCTACATGCGACTGCAGGAGGCCTATTTGTCTCGTTACCAGATTCTACACAACCCTGCTGATTTGTCTCTTGCAGTGGAGAACTTCAGATTGGCGTCAAGGCACCCTACTCAAGGATTTCCACGACGCATCGTGGAAGCTATTAACTGGGCTCGCCAAGCAGAAGTCTATCAACATGAATCTGCCCTAGAAGCATACCAAGTGTGCTTTGAGCTTTTCGACAGCCATGTCATGACACGATCGTCGATCATCTCACGGCGTGAAGCTGCAACCGCGGTTGTTGGTGCACAATCACTTCCTGTAGATGCAGCCTCGTGCGCCATACGTCGTGACAATCTACGACACGCAGTTGAACTCGCAGAGCAAGGTCGCGGCCAGCAGTGGTCCCTGGCATCTCGACTCAGGAATCCAGTTGAAGATCTCGAGTCAGCAAATCCGGCACTGGCGCGCGATTATTTGGAGCTGAGCAAGCGCGTTTCCGATGCCGCACAGAGTTCTGCAACCGTCACCGACAGAGCTGCCGCTGATCAGGCAGCAACAGAGTATAGGAAATTTACAAGGCAATGGGAAGCTGCCGTAGCTCAGATACGCGATGTTCCGGCGTTCTCGCGGTTCCTACTCCCGCCTTCATACTCAGACCTGCAAGCGGCAGCGCGCCAGGGCCCAGTCATCATCCTCATTGCCAGTAAATACTCATGTAGCGCCATCATCGTCCCGACATCAGGAGGCCCCCATCATGTTCCCTTGTCATCGGTCACTCTCGCAGATCTGACCAATCTCAAGGATCGCTTCGCCAGGGCAATACGAGAAGCATCTCAGATGACCCCAAAGCAGTCGAGGACGGATCTAATAGTACTGTTGCGGATACTATGGAACGAGATCATGCTACCCATCGTCAACGTCCTCCGGCATGATCTAAAACTAAAATACTGTCGAATCTGGCTGTGTCCAACTGCAGCCTTCACATCTATTCCTCTCCACGCAGCTCACCCGTTTCGAACCAACCCAGATGGCTCTAGGGAGCCATGCCTGGAGGATCTCTACATCTGCTCTTACACCCCGACACTTTCGGCTCTGGTCAGATCCAGACAGATGATGAAGAAGCGCGTCACTCCATCCTTCGCGACAATCGGACAGGGTCAACCGGGCGCAGGGAAAGGCAAGGTGCTCTTGGCCGTCGACAGCGAGCTCGAGCTTGTCCATAAGCTTGTCCCTGCGACGGCCAAACGCACTACTATTTCTGGCGATGCAGCCACACGAGCAGGTGCGCTCGAAGCTTTGCAGCAGAGCACATGGGTGCACCTAGCTTGTCATGGCAAGCAGGACCCAAAGCAGCCTTACAATTCGCATTTTGTCATGAGAGACGAAGATCTGACGCTGCTCGATATCATGGAGAGAGATATTCCGCACGCCGAGTTCGCGTTCTTATCAGCGTGTCATACTGCTGTCGGGGATGAGGAGACTCCCGACGAAGTGATTCACCTCGCAGCTGGTCTCCAGTTTTCGGGGTTCAAGAGCGTCATTGGGACGCTGTGGCAGGTCGACGACTCTGTCGCACAACACGTCGTCAAAGCCTTCTATGAGAATATGTTCAAAGATTTGAAGGATGGAGGTGCGATGGACTGTACGAAGGCGGCCTGGGCACTGAACCGTGCTACGCACGCTGTGAAGACGACAGTGCCGCTGGAACAGAGGATGGTTTTCGTTCATATTGGTGTGTAGTTCTACTGCGTCGTATTGCTGTCGTCTGGTATATGTTCAGAAGTTGTTTATCTGCGATCCTCTTTCTTACTGTTGTAAAAAATTCTTGCACTATAGCTATAGCCTATCTCGTTTTCGCATGCTCTGTTATATTGCTGTCGACTAGAATATGTTCACCAAAGTTCTCGTATACTCGACTCGTTTGCAGCTTTGTCTTCTGATAGTTTTGGAGTGGGCTTTGATAGGCTTGAGTATTTAGATAGTGGGATTTGGGCCAGTCAAGCCTGCTAGATTATTCAAGTTTCAAGCGTTGAGTTCTGCACCACGGAAGCTCGATTAACCACAACCAATGCCAATTCATGTGTCAAGTCATAAGCAGGGTCAAGTTTGAGTCTGCGCATAGGGGACTATCATTCTGAGGGAGCTCCGACGCATCATCTCTTCATAGTAAAATCCAAGAGTAATCAAAATTTTAAATCTAAATCGCATTAGCTTCATCAATGGCTTACTGTAAAGCGTGAGCCATAGGATTGTCCTTCTTCACCAAGATACCCAGGTGAAAGAGACTGAGAGCGTCAGTAGCCAGAGTAACTATGGCACCATTGAGCTGGTCTACCCAATACAGAGCATCGTCAGCGTATTCCTGGCGAAGATAGTGACAACGCACCAAAGTCACTCTCTGTCGTAATTACTAGCCCAGCCCATCCATTGGCGAGCTCCACAGTATGGTACCCCGATATAAGGACGGATTTGAGTACATGGTAGTGGCTGATAACGGGATACGTTGAACACTGACCAAATGAAGATGGAAAGGGTGCAGAGCGCTATGCCACAAAGCATGAGTTGAAAGTTCTGACTCACGGCACGTTGGCCTCGGGCTTTCGCGAGGCTGTTCGATATAGAAGGGTACATTATATGAAAACGCTAGACAGTCTCAACCGCCAAAGCGACATAGACCACTACTGCAACTGTAAAGCGAAGGTTGTGAATCCCAATGAGAGAAACATACAGGATCACTCATCACGTATAACAGTTCCTCCTAGCATAATGTTTGCGCCCTGTCTCGATTATGTGAATGACAGATGAAAATGATGGGATGGAATCCATACCATCGAAGCGCTTGTCTTCGTGTTGGCAGCATGCGCAGCGGGCTTGTACAATCAAGGAAATGATATCCCAGGAGGAAGGGTGATATGTAGGATCAACAACAAAAAACGATGGTACCTGAACTAGATCAATAATCGAACACTAGCAGCATCAGACCAGCACTAACTGACAGACCCGGTGGGTGAGTAGCTGCAAACTCATAAATGAGTGACTGGACACCGAGAGCGGGAGACAATGGCTGGACATCAAGAGTGGGCAAGAGCGGATGGCGACTCAATGCGGGAGAGAGTGGATACATCGAGTGGGAGGATGTGGCTGGAGATACTGAGCGAGAGGGGGTGTCAGTTTGGACTATCAGTGACATGACACCCTCGATGCGCACATTGTCCGAGATGGTGCCCGAGCTTTGGAGGAGACAAGTACAATGGTGAGATGAGAGCATTCCAAGCTTCAACCAATCTGCGACCCCTTCGACGGGTAGGCAGCAGCTCTATGCTATTGGAATGGGCAGATTGACATGCAATGATTGGTCTCTGAGATCCCAGCAATTCCCTTGAGCTTGAGGGAATGCCCACTTCTCAGACCAAGAATAAAACTCGGAACAGAGACAACCACAGCTTAGAGTGCCAACGGAGCACTAGATGATGGTGAAATTGATTCGTCATTTGAGATCTTCAACGAACAATCTGTAGCAATTCATGCAGGCACTTCAGTATAGTGCACGATCAGATTTGTCAAACATATTTGTAAATTTGAACTACCAGGAACGTCGACAGGAGCAGCTATATTTCGAGCTATCGGGGAGTAGCTGCAGCCAAGTCGAGACTCGAGGATTGAAAATGATTAGCGATAATACGCCGAAATCATGGGTTCAAAATTTCAAATTACCTGAGTTGTACTGTGCATAGCGTAGATGGCCGATTAGATTGGGGAGGTCGTCGGCCGTGGCTGGTAAGGTACACTGGATTTGCGTGATTAGTATGCTATAGAACGATACTAAAATTTCATAGTAATACATGAGCCAATTGGAGACTGACTATAACGGTAGGATTTGCGTGATGCCGCTATGCTATAGAATGATCAATTGCCATCATCAACAGAAACCGCTGGTCTGAAATTCTGAGAGACCGTATGTAAGTATATATAGGAACTGGAGGAAAGGGCTAAGAAACACCGCGAGAACAGGATGCCGCATAATGCCGGCATGTTGCAATTCTATGGACCACGGTCTCGCAAGTTCCTTGTGCCTCTGCACGTCTATCTTACGGTTCTCTCTGTGGAGTCCGAATATAATTCATAATTCATCTCTTCATACTTGATGGGGACGTAGTGCACGACGATTTACGCTCAGTAAAGTAGCTGTCCGCACCACCTCCATCATTCACATGATTGGAGTCCATGTCCATCTCCTCGCTGGTGATTCCCTCTTCACGCTGTTTCTTTCACTATTGACTCGACAGTCACTCTCCACTTTGTTCCATTGACATCACCCTTTCCTCGAATACAACCCATCCTTCTCGTCGAAGCTCCCCGTAATGGTCCGCTCCTGTAACATCTGCCATTTTGCAGCCTCAAGTCGCACTAATGTCAATAACCATGTCCTTGGCCAAGGTATGGTCCTGTCACCTTCGAGGCTTCCCTACACTATGGACCTGCCAGCCTATTCATGCAGTGCCACCTATAATCGATATTCCTTTTCCGCAGGGTTCTGTTTCTTATCTCTCGGCGGTGAGTGAATCCGGTAGCTGTCACAGCTTCCTCAATACTTTGTTCATGAATCATCCTTCACAGAACGAGAATACAATTGATTGCATTCTCGCCTTATTCTTTCTTATTCCTCGTTGCAGGCAAGATCATCCTTCCCCATGGCACTGTCAGCTCAATTGGACCAGTCGTATGTAATCATTCGTCTTTTCCTTGCGCACCATTTTCAGCGATGTAGACATTTTTTACCTCTGTCATTACCTCACGAAATATATTCAATTCTACATTTTGCCTTCGCGTGCTAACTGAGTAGTACGATACAAGTCCAGGAGCAGCAATCACTCTGAGACTCGTCACTCGCATGTCCCTTTCAATGTTGGCAGACCACTTTCGCCGCGAACTGTTCATGCCATTCTCTACTTTAGCACAGATTCTTTTGCCAGTCCTTGTCGGTGATCTCCATTCCCAGCGCTTGTGCGATCATATCAGCGTCTATCGTGCCGAACTTCCACCGACAATACGGAAATACGCGTGCAGCGTGACCCCTAGGTCTCAATCTCCCATTAAGCCGAATTCTATCCGCAGTCCGCATATCATTACTCCCATCTTCCCTTCCCATTCATCCTGTCCACCACTCTACCCATCATCGATCCTCATCATTTTGCTCCATCGCAACATCATGCCTGGTAGCTCAGAGAGTCGATATATCAAACTTGAAGGCGAGTCTCTCCATATTATCTTCATATCTCTTTCGTAATCCTCACACTCTATCTACAGTCATCAGCGGAAAGAATCTTCAAGTCCCATCCGAGCGCATTCCCGCTGGCATTTATGTGTCCATCAATGTCGACTCAAGGAGATGCTGGAAATCGGCCATCAGTGTCCTATCATCTGATGAATCTGTAGCGTGGGGTGATACTGTGACTCTGTAAAGTCCATGGGGATCTTCTGACGTGATATGAGAACTGATCCTTGGTTTATAGACCATCAAATGCCTCGCCTGCATTGTCAGTGGAGATCAGGGCCTCCTATGAGCTTGGTCGATTACTAGGCGGTGGGGAGGTCATCGGGAAACTTGAAATGTCGTGGGATGAGCTACTCGATCATGGAGATCACCCATTTGGTGAGTGATTCGCTTCTCATTCATGCACATACACTGACATCTCGTAGATCTATCGTTCCGAGCCGTGCGCGGTGTTCAACCTTCCATCACACTGAAGGTTGCTGTTGTACATGCTTCGGACGATCAAAATGCCGCACTGTGTCATGTGAGCAACCGCAGATTCTGTCCTGTTAGCTTTGCTGACGGAACACCAACTATAGCCCCTCGTAGACTGTGAGATTGCTCGAGACGCAGATGCGGGCCATGCACGATTCGCCTCATACATGAAAAGCGAGAATGTCTCTAACTTGAACGATGCTATGGAGCATTTTCAGTTGGTTCTGGACCAGTGTCCGGTCGGCCATCTGGACCGCGCAACGGCTCTCACCAACGTCGCGTGGGCCTGCCTTCAAGGCTACATCCGAAACGATCTTCAAGAGATTGATCCTACCACTTCCCTCTTCCGCGACGCCCTTGCATTGCGTCCGCAGCACCATCCCGATCATCCCTTATCTCTATATAATCTCACAGAAGCGCTGACTTGGCGTCACGACAAGAAAGGTACTGCTGCAGACATCTGCGAAGCCGCCCAACTCTATCATGAGCTACTGCCTCTCTGTCCAGAGAACACGTACCTTCGAAGCATCGCGGCAGGAAAAAAAGGTGTTGATCATGTGATCGACGAATGCAATGATCTTCCAATAGACGCATCCGATGAAGGCATCCACCTTCGAAGAGTCGTGCTCGAGCTATGTCCTCTGGGCCATCAACTTCGTCCCAGAACCCTCGACATGCTTGCACTCGCAGTTGACGCACGGTTTGATCAGCATGGCAGCATCGATGATCTTGACACGAGCATACAGCTTGGTCGTGAAGCCGTGTCCCTGTGTCCTGAGGGACATGCTGACCGTGATACCTACATGAACAACTTGGCCTCTTCACTCGTATCCCGCTGGATGCACCAAACGAATACTAATGATCTCGATGAGGCCATCTCTTTGCATGAAGAAGCACTGCACCTGCGCCCTGTTGGGCACGATTATCGTGATTGTTCATTAGACAACCTAGGGGGCGCCCTCGTCAACCGTTTCAACAAACACGGCGATATTGAAGACATGACCCAAGCTATCAGCCTCTATCGCGAGGCCCTGACATTGCGCCCACCTGGACATGCAAGTCGTGACACCACGCTTCACAACCTTGCCCTCGCGCTCATAAGCAGGTATAAGAAATCGCAAGTCAGCGAAGATCTCAACGAGGCTATTGATCAGTGTCGAGAATCCCTTCGGTTAAAGCGGCCTGACCACCCATGGCATCATCTAACTCTTGCCAATCTGAGCTCGATGCTCTGCTCTCGTTTCACGCAGACTCAGAAGAATGAAGATGTTCAGGAGGCCATTGCTCTCTGCCATGACTCATTGGCGGCTTTGTCTTCACTGCACCCGGACAGGTACTTCAGCTACATGTGGCTGCAGGAGGCCTATTTGTCTCGTTACCGGGTTCTACAGCATCCCACTGATTTGTCGCTTGCAGTGGACAACTCCAGACTGGCATCAAGGCACCCTACTCAGGGCTTTCCGTGGCGCATTATAACAGCCCGGAAATGGGTCGCCGCTGCAGAGACACACAGTCATACATCCGCACTGGAGGCCTACAACACATGCTTCGACCTTCTTGACGGTCATTTGGCAACGCGATCATCAACGATTTCACGACGCGAAGCTGCTGCTTCCTTCAATGATGTCAGATCGCTGCCTGTAGATGCAGCATCGTGCGCTATCCGCAATGACAATCTACAACACGCAATCGAACTCGCAGAGCAGGGTCGTGGCCAGCAATGGTCGCTGGCATCTCGACTTAGGACTCCAGTTGAAGATCTCGAGTCAGCAAATCCGGCACTGGCGCGCAATTATTTGGAACTGAGCAAACTCGTTTTCAGTGCAGCCCAGAGTTCTGCGACAATCACTGACAGAGCTGCTGCTGATCGGGCAGCAATGGAGTACAGGAGACTTGCAAGGCAATGGGAAGCTGCGGTTGCTGAAATACGTGATCTCCCGGCATTTTCGCGGTTCCTACTCCCACCTTTGTATGCAGACCTGCAAGCGGCAGCCCGCCAGGGCCCGGTCATCATTCTCATTGCGAGTCAATACTCATGCAGCGCCATCATCGTCCCAACGTCAGGAGACCCCCATCATGTTCCCTTGCCGTCTGTCACTCTCGCAGATCTCACCAATCTCAAGGACCGCTTCGCCAGGGCAATACGAGACGCATCTCAGATGACTCCAAAGCAGTCGAGGACGGATCTAATAGTTCTCCTGCGGATATGTTGGGACGAGATCATGCTACCCATCGTCAAAGTACTCGAGCACGTCCTCAAACTAAAGCGTCGCTCTCGAATCTGGCTGTGTCCAACTGCAGCTTTCACGTCCATTCCTCTCCATGCAGCTCACCCCTTTCAAACAAAGCCAGATCGTTTGCCATGCCTGGAGGATCTCTACATCTGCTCTTACACGGCAACACTTTCTGCCCTGGTCAGATCCAGACAGTTGATGAAGAAGCGTATACCTCCGTCCTTTGTAGCCATCGGACAAGGTCAACCGGGTGCAGGGAAAGGCAAGGCACTCTTGGCCGTCGACAGCGAGCTCGAGCTTGCCCATAGGCTCGTCCCTGCAACGGCCAAACACACCACTATTTCTGGGGACGCAGCCACACGAGCAGGTGCGCTCGAAGCTTTGCAGCAGAACACCTGGGTGCACCTAGCTTGTCATGGTAAGCAGGACCCAAAGCAGCCTTACAATTCCCATTTTGTCATGAGAGACGAAGATCTGACGCTGCTCGATATCATGGAGAGAGATATTCCGCACGCCGAGTTCGCGTTCTTATCAGCGTGTCATACCGCCGTCGGGGATGAGGAGACTCCCGACGAAGTGATCCACCTCGCAGCTGGTCTTCAGTTTTCGGGGTTCAAGAGTGTCATTGGGACGCTGTGGCAGGTCGACGACTCTGTCGCAAAACATGTCGTCAAAGCCTTCTATGAGAACATGTTCCCAGATTTGAAGGATGGAGGTGTGATGGATTGTACGAAGGCGGCTTGGGCACTGAACCGTGCTACGCACGCTGTGAAGACGACAGTGCCGCTGGAGCAGAGGATGGTTTTCGTTCATATTGGTGTGTAGTTCTACTGCGTCGTATTCCTGTCGTGTGGTATGTTGTTGATCTGCGATCCTCTTTCTTACTGTTGTAAAACATGAGCCCGATATATTCTTGCACTCTAGCTATACCTTATCTCGTTTTCGTATACCATGTTATGTTGCTTTCGACTAGAATTTTCACCCAAAGTCCTTGTGTACTCGACTCGTTTGCAGCCTTGTCTTCTGCTTGAGTACTTGGATAGTGGGATTCGGGCCAGTCAAGCTCATCAGTTATACTAGGGATTCTTCATGTTTGAAGCGTTAAGTTCTGCACCGCAGAAGCTCGATTAATCACAATCAATGTCTTATACACAGGGTCAAGTTTGGGTCTGCCCATAGAGGACTATTAATATCATTCGGAGGGAGCTTTGAGGCAGGTGAGGCGCTCTTTTCAGGGATAATCAATTCTTAAAGTGAGAGAATGGGAGTCAGGATACAGAAAACATAAAACAGGCGTTATTATAACATGCTAAGATGTGCCAGAGCTGTCCGACAATCGCACACGCTGGTAAGTAGATACTTGAGTGAAAGCAGTGTAGAGGAAAGTCCTCACAGCTGCTCTACTAGTAACCTTGAATGTGATGGTCCATCGTCTCTTCGTAGTACAACGAACCAAAGTAGCCCTCTATCGTAATCGCTGGCCCAGCCCATCCATTGGCGAGCTCCACAGTACGGTACCCCGATATAAGGACGGATTTGAGTACACGGTACCGGCTGATAACGGGATACGTTGAACACTAAGCAAATGAAGATGCAAAGGGTGTAGAACGCCATGCCACAAAGCATGAGTTGCAAGCTCTTACTCACAGCACGTTGGCCTCAGGCTTTCTCCCATATGCGAGGGTGTTCGACACAGCGAAAGGGTATATTATATTTCAAATGCAAGAGTCTTAACTGCCAAAGCAATTTAGACCATTAATGCAACTGGAAAGCGAAGGACATGACTTTCAGTGAGACAAGTATTACGGGACCAGTCATCACCCATAAAGCTGAGCAGCAATTCCTCCTAGCATAATGTTCGCACTCTATCTCGATGATGTGAATGACAGATGAAACATAGGATGGTGTACATACCGTCGAAGCGCTTGTCTTCATGTTGGCAGCGGATGCGGCTCCCACAGCTTGTACAATCAGCAGATGATATCCTAGGAGGAAGGGAGATATGTAGCAGCATTGAGAACAAGAAACAATGGTACCCGCACTAGATCAATGACTGAGCGCTAGCAGCATCAAAGCAACACTAACATAACTGACAGACACAGGTGGCCGAGTATCTGCAGACCCATAGTGAATAGCCGGACACCGAGAGCGGGCGACAATAGCTGGACACCAAGAGTGGCAAGAGCAGACGGCGACTCAGTGCGGGAGTGAGTGAATACAGCGAGTGGGAGGACGTGGCTGGAGATACTGAGCGAGAGGGTGTGTCAGTTTGGACTATCACTGACATAACACCCTCGAAGCGCATATTATCCCAGATCGGGTTCGAGCGCTGAGCCTTGGAGGAGACGAGTACACTGGTGATATGAGAGCACCAACCAATCCGCGAGCCCTTCGATGGTCGACAGGTAAGCGGCAGCTCTATGCCATTGGAATGGGCAGACTGATATCCAATGATTGGTCTCTGAGATTCCAGTAATTCCCTTGAGAAAACGCCCACTTCTCAGCCCAAGAATAAGACTTGGAATAGACACAACGACAGCCAGTGCCAACGCTAGAGCATCAGATTGATCATCGTGAATGTGACTCGCCATTTGAAATCTTCAACGTAGCAATTCATGCATGTGTTTCAGTGTGCAGGATGAGATTTGTCGAATATATTTGTAAATTTGAAAGCTAATGACGACGGGGGCAGCTATAATGATTGTCAGGCTATTCGGGAGGTACTAGGCTACAGCCAAGTCGATACTCGAGGATTGAAAATGATTAGGTACATGTAATTGTTGAAAATAGCGCGAACTGTGACGTAAGACGATGCCGTGGGAACGAAAGGAAAGTGTGCCGGCGAGAACAAGTTATTTTTACTCATATGTCCTTTTTTGTTTCTATCACCTTCAAGACTTCCCTGTACGATGGACCTGTTAGCTTGTTCATACGGTGCCACCACTATATTGGATATTCCTTTCCTGCAGAGTATAACTCTCGGCAATGGGTGAATCTGGCAGCAGTCACAACTTCCTGAACACTGTCCGTTCACCGAACGACTCGGAGATGATCATATATGGTTCGTTGCATCCTTGCTTTTGAAGTTCATATTCATTTCTCATTCCTCGGTGCAGGCAAGATTATCCTGCCCTTCCCCTCCCCCTCCTCCTCACTCCATGTCACTGTCAGCTCGATCGGACGAGTTGTATAGAATCATTCGACTTTGCTTTGCTCGCCGTCTTCAGCGGTATAAACATTGTTCTTTGTCAGTCAGTACCTTACAAAATATATTTAATTCTACATTTTGCCTTTGCGTGCTAACTGAGGAGTAAGATGCGAGTCGAGGAGCAGCAGTCATTCTGAGACTCTCATTCCCTTTGAACTTTGGCAGGCCACTTTCGCCGCAAACTGTTCATGACATTCTCTATAACGGATTCTTCTGCTAATCCTGGTTGGTAATCTCCATTCCCGGCGCTTGTGCGATCATACCAGCGTCTATCGTGCCGAACATCCACTGACAATATGGAATACACGTGCAACGTGACCTGAACCCTCAATCTCCCACTTAGCCGAACTCTATCAGCAGTCCCCATATCCTTACGCCCATCTTCCTTTCCCATTCATTCCGTCCACCACTCTACCCATCCTCGATCCTCATCATTTTGCTCCATCGCAACATCATGCCTGGTAGCTCAGAAAGCCGATATATCAGACTTGAAGGCAAGTCTCCATATCATCTTCGTATCTCTTTCGTGATCCTCACATTTTATCTACAGTCATCAGCGGAAAGAACCTTCGAGTCCCGTCCGAGCGCATTCCCGCTGGCATCTACGTGTCCATCAATGGCGACTCGAGGAGACGCTGGAAATCGGCCATCAGTGTCTTATCATTTGATGAATCTGTAGCGTGGGGGGATACCGTAACCCTGTAAAGTCCATGGAAATCTTCTGACGTGATGCAAGAACTGATCATCGGTTTATAGATCATCAAATGCCTCGCCTGCATTGTCAGTGGAAATCAGGGCGTCCTATGAGCTTGGTCGAATGCTAGGCCGTGGAGAGGTCATCGGGGAACTTCGAATGTCGTGGGATGAGCTACTCGATCACGGAGATCACCCATTTGGTGAGTCATTCGCTTTTCATTCATGCACATATGCTAACATCTCGTAGATCTATCGTTCCCAGCCGTGCGTGGTGTCCAACCTTTCATCACACTGAAGGTTGCTGTTGTACATGCTTGGGACGATCAAAACGGTGCACTGTTTCATGTGAGTGACCCGGACTCTGTCCTGTTAGCTTTGCTGACGGAACGCCAACTATAGGCTCTCGTAGACTGCAAGGTTGCTCGAGACGCAGATGCGGGCCACGCACAATTTGCCTCATACATCAAAAGCAAAAACGTCTCTGATTTGAACGATGCTATGGAGTATTTTCAGTTGGTTCTGAACCAGTATCCGGTCGGCCATCCAGACCGCGCAACGGCTCTCACCAACCTCGCATGGGTTCGCCTTGTGGGCTACATCCAAAATGATGTCGAAGACATTGATACTACCACTTCCCTGTTCCGCGACGCCCTTGCATTGCGTCCGCAGCACCATCCCGATCATCCCTTATCCCTATATAATCTCACCGAAGCGCTGAATTGGCGTCACGACAAGAAAGGTACTGCTGCAGACATCTGCGAAGCCGCCCAACTCTATCATGAGCTACTACCTCTCTGTCCAGAGGGCACGTACCTTCGTAGCATCGCGGCAGGGGAAAATGGTGTTGATTATGTGATCGGCGGATGCATCAATCTTCCAACAGACGGATCCGATGAAGGCATCCACCTTCGAAGAGTCGTCCTCGAGCTCTGTCCTCTGGGCCATCAACTTCGTCCCAGAACCCTTCACCAGCTTGCACAAGCAGTTGAAGCACGGTTTTACCAGCAGGGCAGCATCGATGATCTTGACACGAGCATACAGCTTGGTCGTGAAGCCGTGTCTCTGCGTCCCGAGGGACATGCTGACCGTGATGCCTGCCTGAACAACTTAGCCTTTTCACTCATGTCCCGCTTTAAGCATCAAGGCAATCATAATGACCTTGATGAAGCCATATCTTTGTACCAAGAAGCGCTGCATCTGTACCCTGTTGGGCACGAATATCGTGATCGCTCACTGGACAACCTAGGGGGCGCCCTTGTCGAGCGTTTCAACCAACGTGACGACATTGAAGACATGACCCGAGCCATCAACCTCTATCGCGAGGCACTGACGTTGCGCCCACCTGGGCATCCACATCGTGACACCACGCTTAACAACCTTGCCGTCGCGTTCCAAAGCAGATATGACAAATTACAAGTCAGCGAGGATCTTAACGAGGCCATTGATCAGCATCGCGAATCCCTTCGGTTAAAGCGGCTTGACAATCCAGAGCGCCATAAGACTCTTGTGAATTTGGGCTCAGCGCTTTGCTCTCGTTTCAAGGAAACTCAGAAGACCGAAGATGTCGAGGAGGCCATTGCTCTTTGCCAAGAATCATTGGCGGCTCTGTCTTCACTGCACCCGGACAGGTGCTTCAGCTACATGTGGCTGCAGAAGGCATATCTGTCTCGTTACTGGATTCTACACGACCCTGCTGATTTGTCGCTTGCAATGGAGAACTTCAGACTCGCATCAAGACATTCAACTCAAGGGTTCCCACAACGTATCTTTCGCGCATTTTATTGGACCATTGCAGCGGAGCGTCATGGTCATGGATCCGCGCTGGAAGCCTACTCGACTGTTCTCGAGCTTCTGGATGCTCATTTGGCAACACGGTCTTCGGCAACTTCACGGCGCGAAGCTGCTACTGCCTTCCATTACGCCAAAACAGTCCCAGCAGATGCAGCATCATGTGCCATCCGCTGTGACAATCTACCACATGCAATTGAACTTGTAGAGCAGGGCCGTGGCCAGCAATGGTCGCTGGCCTCCCGACTCAGGACTCCAGTTGAAGCCCTTGAGTCAGCGAATCCGGCACTAGCGCACGATTATCTAGAGCTGAGCAAACTCGTTTCCAATGCAGCCCAGAGTTCTGCAACCATCACTGACAGAGCTGCCGTCGATCGGGCCGCAATAGAGTATAGGAGACTTACAAGGCAATGGGAAGCTGCCGTTGCTGAAATACGTGATCTTCGGGGGTTCTCGCGGTTTCTGCTCCCACCTCTGTATGCAGACCTGCAAGTAGCAGCCCGCCAGGGCCCGATCATCATCTTCATCGCTAGTCAATACTCATGCAGCGCTATCATCGTCCCGACATCAGGAGACCCTCATCATGTTCCTTTGCCTGTTACTCTCACAGATCTGAAGATTCTCAAGGATCGCTTCGCCAGGGCAATCCGAGATGCATCTCAGATGACCCCAACGCAGTCGAGGACGGATTTAATAGTTCTCTTGCGGATATTATGGGACGAGATTATGCTACCCATCGTCGACGTCCTCCGGCATCATCTGAAACTACAATACTGTCGAATCTGGCTGTGTCCAACTGCCGCTTTCACGTCTATTCCTCTCCATGCAGCTCACCCCTTTCAAACAAAGCCAGATCGTTCTGGGAAGGAGCCATGCCTGGAGGATCTCTACATCTGCTCTTACACCCCGACACTTTCGGCCCTGGTCAGATCCAGACAGTTGATGAAGAAGCGTATGCCTCCGTCCTTTGTAGCCATCGGACAAGGTCAACCGGGTGCAGGAAAAGGCAAGGCGCTCTTGGCCGTCGACAGCGAGCTCGAGCTTGTCCATAAGCTCGTCCCTGCGACGGCCAGACACACTACTATTTCTGGGGACGCAGCCACACGAGCAGGTGTGCTCGAAGCTTTGCAGCAGAACACCTGGGTGCACCTAGCTTGTCATGGTAAGCAGGACCCAAAGCAGCCTTACAATTCGCATTTCGTCATGAGAGACGAAGATCTGACGCTGCTCGATATCATGGAGAGAGATACTCCACACGCTGAGTTCGCGTTCTTATCGGCGTGTCATACCGCGGTGGGCGATGAGGAGACTCCCGACGAAGTGATTCACCTCGCAGCTGGTCTTCAGTTTTCGGGGTTCAAGAGCGTCATTGGGACACTGTGGCAGGTCGACGACTCTGTCGCAAAACACGTCGTCAAAGCTTTCTATGAGAATATGTTCCAACTCATGAAGGATGGAGGTGCGATGGACTGTACGAAGGCGGCCTGGGCACTGAACCGTTCCACGCACGCTGTGAAAACGAAAGTTCCGCTGGAGCAGAGGATGGTTTTTGTTCATATTGGTGTGTAGTTCTACATCGTATTGTCGTCCTCGGGTACATATTTACAAGTTGTTGATTTGCGATCCTGTTTGCTATATTGTACAAATGACCAGACCTGATACACTTTTGTGCTCCAGCTATCTCGTTTTCATATACTGTCATATGTTTGTCGACTGCAATTTTCACCAAAGTTCTTGTGTACTCGACTCGTTTACAGCCTTATCTTCTGCCTGAGTACTTAGATAGTACTTAGGCGTGCACCCGTCGAAGTCAGTGGTCTCTTCAACCCCGCTTCGACTTATCGCCGTGCACTACTTACTACATCCGCGTTAACATTAGTGCCAAGTTGAATCTTCCAAGGCGTGCACTTATTATATGACGACATTCAAGATTTGTTTGCCATGGTCAGCACTCATAATTTATCATTGGAGTTACTCGTACTTTTTGAGGGCTAGTAGCTCCTCGATCGACTCGTCCTCAAGCACCTTTGGATCCCGTCAACGTTATAACGAAGTGTTTCTCTGCGATGGACGCATTCGCTGATGGGCCGTCATTGCTTTCAGGCTTTCGGGACATCCTGCGGTTGGCGCGCGTGCAGGAATGGGCGTCAATATCCCAGATGGATAGATTCGAGGTGGTGAGATTAGCTTAAGAGATATGTAAACGAGCGCACGCGTCCTGTGATTCATGTATGTATTTCAGTATGTAGAATCAGAACTTTCAGACATACTTGTAACTTTCAAAGGCACCATGGGAACGACTGGAGCAGCCATATTGTTGGGGATGTAGCGGCCAAGTCGTACTGGCAGACTGCGCATTGAAGATTATTAGTAAGTTGAAATCACTTCATACCTGAGTTGATGACAGCGTAGTAGATGGCGGTTCGGGGAGGTCGTACACTGGATAGTGATCAAGTCTAATTTAAACGCCGTGGGAACATGAGAAAGGTTTGCAGGTGCATCTTCGGAACGCTGGCATGTCTTGCATTTCGAACGTTCAAGAACCTGAGATATGTTGGCCACTGGTAATGCGATGAACCACTCATGATGCTGAACGTGACGCGGTCTATGGGCCCGGTCTCTACACCCAAGGTCCTTATGCGAACAGGTATCTACACGTCTATTTCATGATTTTCATTATGGAGTCTGAATATGCTCATATTCAGATCATCATTCATCGACATCTCTTCTCTTCTCTCGCCTAACCTTTTTCCAAATGTACTCGATGCTGTCCGAGGAGAACGTAGTGCACAAGGATTTACGTTCGGTAAACTAGCCGTCCGCACCACCTGCCTCATTTGCATGATTGACGTACATTGATGAAGTTCCACGAGATACAGGTGATTCCCTCTTTACCCTGTTTCTTTCACAATTGACTCAACAATCACTCTGCACCCCATTCCGTCATCCTTACCTCAAGCACAACCCCTCTCCCTCGTTAAAGTGCATACTCTTGAGACATTCACATGTTTACCGCAACGATCCTGCCCTGTAACCCCTGCCATTTTTCAGTCAAGCGACACCAGCGCCAATAACCATGCCCTCGGCCAAAATATGTCTCCATTACCTCCATGGCTTTCCTATCATATGGTGGGCCGCTAGTTTGTTCATGCACAGCGGATATTCCTCTCCTACAGGGTTTCGTTTGATATCTCTCGGTGGTGGGTGAATCCGGTAGAGTCACAGCTTCTTCAATACTTCGTTTGTCAATTATCCTTCACTGAACGAGCATACAGTTGGTTGCATCCTCGCTTTCGAAGTCAATGTTCTTTTCTCGGTGCGGGCAAGAACATTCTCTCCATGCAGCACCGTTACCTCAGTCGGACGAGTCGTATTGAATATTTCGGCTTTTCTGTGCGCTGTCTTCAGCGGTGTAAACATCGTTTGCATTTGCCGTTGCCCTATGAAATACACTCTACTCTGCATTTTCTCCCTTGTGTACTAACTGAGTGGTGCGATACAAGTCCAGGAGCACCAATAACCGTAAGACTTGCATGTCCCCTTCAACTTTGGGGGGCCACTTTCGCTGAAGACTGATCATGACATCGATTCTTCGGCTGATCCTGGTCAGCGATCTCGATTCCCAGCGCTTAGTGCAATCATACCGGCGTCTATCATGTCGACTCCAGCCCTCGACCACATGGAAATACACGTGCAGCATGGCCTGAACCCTGAACCTCTTCTCTCTCTCAGCCAAACTCCATCCACAGTCTGACTCATTCCTCCCACTCCGCCTTCTCCTGCTCATTCTGAACCTATCTCAATTTCTTATGATGTGTGTCGTTCCTGATTTGTTTCGTCCCACAATCATAGGCAGTAGCCTAGAAGAACGATATATCAGACTTGAAGGCGAGTCTCTCCATTATTAACTTCGTATCTGTTTCATCATCCTCATACTCGATCTACAGTTATCAGTGGAAAAAATCTTCGAATCCCCTCCTGGCGCATTCCCGCCGGTATCTACGTGTCTATCGATGTCGACTCGAGGAGACGCTGGAAATCGGCCATCAGTGTCTTATTATCCGATAAATCTGTAGTGTGGGGGGATACTATAACTCTGTGAAGTCCATGGAGACTTTCTGATGCGGTGCGAGAACTCATCTTTGGTTTATAGACCATCACATACCTCACCTGCATTGTCGGTGGAGATCATGGCGTCCTATGAGCTTGGTCGAATGCTAGGCGGCGGAGAGGTCATCGGGGAACTTGAAATGTCGTGGGATGAGCTACTCGATCATGGAGATCACCCATTTGGTGAGTGATTCGCTTCTCATTCATGCACATATACTGACATCTCGTAGATCTATTCTTCCCAGCCGTGCGCGATGTCCAACCTTCCATCACACTGAAGGTTGCCGCTGTACATGCTTGCGACGATCAAAACAGCGCACTGTTTGATGTGAGCGACCCCGAACTCTGTCCTGTTAGCTTTTGCTGACGGAACTCCGACTGCAGTTCCTCGTAGACTGCGAAATTGCTCGAGACATAGATGTGGGCTACGCACGACTCGCCAAATACGTGAGAAGTAGGAGGGTCCCTGACTTGAATGATGCTGTAAAGCATTTTGAATTGGTTCTGAACCAGTGTCCGGTCGGTCATCAAGACCGCGCAACAGCTCTCACCAACCTCGCGTGGGTTCTCCTTAAAGGCTACATCCGAAATGATCTTCAAGACATTGATACTGCGACTTCCCTCTTCCGCGATGCCCTTGGATTGCGTCCGCAGCACCATCCCGATCATTCCTTGTCACTATATAACCTCACCGAAGCGCTGACTTGGCGCCACTCCAGGAAACGTACTGCTGGGGACGTCCGTGAAGCCGCCCAACTCTATCATGAGCTACTGCCTCTATGTACAGAGGGCACGTACTTTCGTAGCATCACGGCAGGAAAAAAAGGTGTTGATTATGTAATCGACGAATGTAGCGATCTTCCAACAGACGCATCCGATGAAGGCATCTGCCTTCGAAGAGTCGTCCTCGAGCTCTGTCCTCTGGGCCATCGACTTCGCCCCAGAACCCTCGACGAGCTTGCACGAGCAGTTAAAGCGCGGTTTGATCAGTACGGCAGCATCGATGATCTTGACACGAGCATACAGCTTGGTCGTGAAACCGTCTCTCTGTGTCCCTCGGGACATGCTGACCGTGATTCCTATCTGAACAACTTGGCTCATTCACTCATGTCCCGCTTTAAACACCAAGGCAATACTAATGATCTCGACGAGGCCATCACTTTGTATGAAGAAGCGCTGCACTTGTGCTCTGTTGGGGACGAATCTCGTGATTGTTCATTGGACAACCTAGGGGGCGCCCTCGTCGACCGTTTCAACGAACGCGGCGACATTGATGACATGACCCGAGCTATCAGCCTCTATCGCGAGGCCCTGACGTTGTGCCCACCTGGACATCTACGTCGAGACACCACACTTAATAACCTTGCCCTCGCGCTCCAAAACAGATATGACAAATCGCAAGTTAGCAAAGATCTCAACGAAGCTATTGATCAGTATCGCGAATCCCTTCGTTTAAAGCGGCTTGACCATCCGGAGCGCCATAAGACTCTTTTGAACTTGAGCTCGGCGCTCTGCTCTCGTTTCATGCAAACTCAGAAGACCGAAGATGTCGAGGAGGCCATTACTATTTGCCAAGAATCAGTGGTGGCTCTGTCTTCACTACACCCAGACAGGTACTTCAGCTACATGTGCCTGCAGGAAGCCTATCTGTCTCGTTACCAGATTTTACATGATCCTGCTGATTTATCGCGTGCAATGGAGAACTTCAGACTCGCATCAAGACATTCAACTCAAGGGTTCCCAGAACGCATCATTGGCGCATTTAATTGGACCGCTGCAGCGGAGCAGCATGGTCATGGATCCGCGCTGGAAGCCTACTCAACATTTTTTGAGCTTCTGGATGCTCATTTGACCACACGGTCTTCGGCAACTTCACGACGCGAAGCTGCTGCTGCCTTCAATGGTGTCAGATCGCTGCCTGTAGATGCAGCATCGTGCGCTATCCGCAATGGCAATCTACGGCACGCTGTTGAATTCGCAGAGCAGGGTCGTGGCCAGCTATGGTCGCTGGCATCTCGACTCAGGACTCCAGTTGATGACCTCGAGTCAGCAAATCCGGCACTGGCGCACACTTATTTGGAGCTGAGCAAGCTCGTTTCCAATGCCGCACAGAGTTCTGCGACAATCAGCGACAGAGCTACTGCTGATCGGGCAGCAACAGGATATAGGAGACTTACAAGGCAATGGGATGC
>JABBWF010000352.1:0-32141 GCA_016647645.1 Suillus variegatus
TGCATACCAACGAGACTAGAAGGTGTCTTTGAGGATAAACTAACGGCCGAGAGCGTGTTCCGTCGAGACTGGCGCGAAACACGACTTCCAGCGCACTCCGACGTTTGTGCTGGGAGCGTGGTGGAGGAGAGGGGGAAGATGAGCTGGGGACTCTGCCTATTTTTGGATTGCAGAAGCCCGGGTCGAGAAGGGCGTCACCTGCTTCGTCAGTGCGTTCTCGGGGATCGATCAGCTCAGTACGTCGTAGTCCAGGGTTGCTCCCAGGTAATCGGTCTGCCGTTTCTACTAGAGTCAGTTTTCACTGGGCTTCATCGTCGGTTCTGCTGGTGCAATGCTAACGAACATCTCCGCAAAGTGTGTCTCAATCTCATTCCCACAGCACGCGCGTTAATATCGACTCACATAGCATCGCGATATTCCGAGCCACGCCCCCAGGCATCGTATGCGCCATGTTCAACTGCGGTCTGCAACTCGGCTCTGCCGTCGATTTGGATGCCGTGCGTTCTATCAAGACGAGCGTGCAAACTGGGAATGGGGGTCCTTCGAATTATGAAGGCCAGTCTGCTGGGTTTTGGTTCATACTCGCTTGCATCTCTGTTGCTGCGCTGGCCGTTTGGGTCTTCTACCACGCCGACACAGCCCGAGGTTATGTCTAGGGAACAGGCGTCTGTGATGGAATAAGTCTTGAGGATGAATTATGTTCTTCAGGTTGTGCGTGTTGACGTGGAATGTTGACAAGGCTTGAAGGAATTGAGACTCACAGGGCTCCTCTATTTACCTATCTCAGTACTTTCGTGAATTTGCGTTCGGTTCACGTTTGAACCTGAAAATGACCGGACCTGACTATTATGAACCGTTCGCAAAGGTCCAGTTCGAGGTTCGTCGAGTCTGGTAGAACCAGACCACGGCAGCACTACATAGACCTCATCGACGCATATTTCGCAACCCTCGTCAATGCACGCTTGATCTTGCTATCCAGCCAATTGTTCAAATCGAAGTAGGAGGATGAGTACTCGAGGAACCTGTCAGAGAATCAATATGCAAATATGACACGCGTACCATTCTGGTCGGACACCTGTGACGGTCTGTTTGTGAACACGAACTCGTTGAAAATCACACACTCCGGTTGTGTATCCAGTCTGCACGATGGATGCAGCACCACGGACTACCACCAAGAAAATTTCCATCAGCACGCCAACCACAACTCAAAGCCAAAATAACGCGCCTGATTGTCCTTAATGCCCCATTTTTCTCACTTTGTGTGTGACTTGCATACAAAAGTCACAGCACAACGCCTGCCCAATTGCCGTCGACTTCTTCTGATCTTGCATGCTCACAAGCTCTAGCTCAAACCGCTCCATTGTCCGTTTCAGTTGCTCATGCGACGCGCACGTTGTCTGCTTGTATCAGCGCTTGAGCAGAAAGGTAGTTTGTCCATGTCCACGCTTTGTCGTGTTGGTCTGGGTTAGGTGTGAGCGTGTACCCATATGCAAGAAGAGGCCGAGGGGAAGTCACTTTGAATATAGTTGTTGTACACATTCAGAAGTGTTAGGTGGTCCCCACTGGGGACGGCAAGCAGCGCCTGTGCAGCATCCGCCTCTTCTCACTTGTGACTTGGCCGTAGCCATACATTTGGCACTACAAGAACGTCAGATGAGAGCAAACCTCCGATGAGTGTGCACCTTGCAGTAATGTATAATGCTTATGTCAGCAGGATAGGGGCTTTTCCGATTATCTAACAGACACAGTCGATTCCGGTCTCTCTTTCAAATCTCATCACCATGAATCAAGACATGAAGCCCCAATTTCTGTCTCTCGCTGAAGATCTCCATATTTACATTCTGACCTTCCTTCCTTACCAAGACATCCTTCACTGTACATCTGTGAGCATCGTTTTACTGATCACTCCCAATACTCCTAAGTGGATTTGGAGTTTTATGCTGAAAGTCATATTGCAGGTATGCAGAGGCCTTCACCAGATATACTTGTCATCATCTGAGCTTCAGTACATTGTTGAACTTGGTGGTCAACAATTGCTCCCCGTTGGTGTTGGCCCAGGAGCACACATAGTAGACATTAGTACCAAACATAGATACATCTGTGGTGTTGACACTGTTAACAATCACTGCGGAAACGAGAAAATAACTCTACCCTAACTCGATCGACTTTCCAGGTCTAACCCGACGTAGAAAGTACGAAGTACTATTTCCAGACTCAAATTCGACCTGACGAATTTTTTAACTTTATAGACCTGTGGGATCTATTAAACGGACCCAAACTGTACGTCAGGTTAGAGCAAACACGTCTAATCAGACCAAATACCAACGCCCATTTTAGTGCCTATAACTCTAGCCAAACTCACCCTCTTGAAAGACTGATTGTACACAACCCGATGTTCAAGTTAGACCCAAACCTACCCAAACCCAACCCTGGAGTTTATATGAGGTGAGTCCCTTCCTTTTTTTTCGCCAAGTCCTTTTGACCAGAACCATCATGGGTCATGCCCAGCCTCGTACCCTTCCCCTTATCGCCTCTTCCAGCCACCTTTATTTGTTAAATGGTTGCATGTTTCTCAGCAACGATGAGCTTCCTGGCTCAAGTCTCCGAATCGACTTCTTGGATATGTTCTAGAGGACCGGTTGAGGTGCGTACATCGTCGATGAACGCTGAAAGACAGAGGGCGCTGATCACCGACAAACCTAGGCACTTTGATGCCTGTACTGGCTATCAAGGCTGCAAGTCAAGTAGTCATTTTCTCGTGGGTCAGTATCCTAATCTCAGTTTCCATTGATAGTGCTAATATTCATGGTGCATATAGTCACCTTTCATAGCGCATATAGTTAGTAGCTTTCAAGTGCCAGTAAGCATTTTCCATCATTCATGTTTTCTTTCTACTGATGTATCTGTTACGCGTGCTTGGGGCTCATTTGTAGGTGGTTTGATCTGGAGCACCACTCGGGCATCTCTACTCCTTGAAACCTGGACATCGTCGAGTGCAAGGTGGAGGATACCAAGGATTGGGGAGCATCTGTGGGGGCCCAGCGGGATGCACCTAGTACTGCGGAAATGGGAAAGTAGACGCGCTTGTACCATATGTTACATCCTATCTCTACTCTAATCAGAAATGGTTTGAGCTCATATCCAGACATAAAACGGACTTGCAAATAACATTAAGCACACCATTACCTAGGTCGGGTTAGCTACTAAAAGGGCTAACCAACCCCCCGCACATTGCTTCTTTCCCGCCTCGTGTTATAGTCCGAAAGGCTCACCTTTCCCTACTTTAAGCCTAAGGGACAAGCCCAATGTGCATCCTCCGGTTATAGTATGTTTAGAACCTCTAATTCTACATCAACCCTATCGGGTTATTTTCTCGTTTCCGCAGTGAATGTCAGGGTTAGAGTCTAGTATGTCGAATGTGTAAGCACTGCATCGACAGCTGTGATGAAGATGGTAGTTTGGATGCCGCTGGGCATAGGGGAAAGCCGAGGCGTGGCCCATGGAGAAGTATCTCGTAGTACTAGTGGCCGCCACTATCAAGCCAAATGCGTTGGAGTTCGAACCACCATAAGTCATAGCTAGGGAACTTACTGCTTTCTGGTCTTCTATAACACACCGAGCTGCTCGTCGAGTAACTAATACTTTCCCAAAAAACATCGCATCGCACATACTTCAGAATAACGAACCACAACGTACAAGCAACAATGTACAAGCTACACATACAAGTTGCCCCGCCCACGAAACAAAGACTCAAGAACCTCTTTCTGCCATACTTTCAACCGTTTCCAGCACACCAGAAAACTCTCCAGCGTAATTGCCTAGACTCACGTTGAATCAGAACTTGAGTCTCGCAGAACGTCAAAGATGAACATACATGCCACTACATGCCACAGTTGCTCGCGGCGACCTGAGTGACGTTAGCCGCAATCTTGCCGATCTCTAAGCCAGTGCCATTATTCAACTTATTGAACACCTGCGGGGAGATGTTGAATGTGTAAGCAGCATCGACGGCGGTGATGTTGATGGTAGTTTGGACGCCGCTGGGTGTGGTGTATTGGAGGCTCCAGCAGGTGCCGCACAACGTGGAGTTCCAGGTGGCGCCTGGAACACCTCCGATGTTGGGGAATGAAGGGATGGAGCCGAAGGTGGTATATCCCTTGGTCAAAAGACCGTTCGCGCCGTTAGAACATGCGACATTGCTAAGGGACGAGTTGGGATTGGTGTACGCAGTGTCGTATGTGACGTCCGCGGGCGCTGCAAACGCTAGGAGGGCAAGGGCAGAGATAAGAGCAGCAGAAAGTGTGAATTTCATCGTGCGTTAGAGTTTGATGAGAATGTCGTGCAGTAATTTGAGATGCAGAATTTCAAGAATTTCCACTCGCTTTTATACGTCAAGGAAAAGGGTTAGACGTCAAAGCGAGCTCCACTCGAAGCACATGGACAAGTTGTCGGCAGCAGGTCACCGACATTTGGTTGATCTTCCTTGATTACCAAGACATCAAGTACATACCGCTGAAAGTAGCGTACATGGCCACATGTAGTATTCTCATTCCCCTCAGCGCTACGGTAGTCATGCGCAAGACTGGCCGGTGCGGCGAAAATGGAACCAAGACATGGCCAAGAGACAGATCAACAGCGAATGTCGAGATGACCAAACTCTTGAAAAGGAAGGACACTTTCTGTAGGGAAGGGTCATCTAAAAATTGCAAGACAAAGTTCAGTGAACAGCGGACGATGATGAAAGAAGTCCCTACTGATGATATTCACATGTCGGGGCTCCCAAATGGGTATAGACCACCCTCACAATAGTTAAGGGTGCGCGCACTGATTTCGAAGCCAGTAGTCACTGGGGGGCAAGAGTGTGCAAATCCAGGGTCAATTAGTCTCCCCGAGAAAAACCTGAGGGAGTCATTCCTCCCAACGAAGGGTTAACTAACATGCTCCGTGTGACAAAAGACTGGCGACCTTGATTTTAGTGGTACTCAGATAAGCATGACCATGATACATCTTGAAGCAGAACTAAAACATTATATCATGATTAGTATGGTAGACAACGTGTACGGCGACCTAGTTAGTCACTGAGTACCATGCATGTTGTCTACCGCAGGAATATATCCCCGTGTAAAAATAACCGGGATAAACACAAATAACATTGTGCACATACCCGGCTAAGAACCTATGCAGCGTTCGAGGAATGCCAACGGACGTTTTGGTTGACGGCTTGTTCCAACTTCCGACCTCTCCTCATGGTGCTGTTAACATAACCTTCAAACGAATGGATATTCCACAACGACTGGTCATGCTCCGCTGCAAATGGAGTAACCAAGGCACCTGGGGGCGTCCAGCAGGAAATGAAGTAAAAAGGACGAGGAAAAAGGGACGCGAATGCAAGGTGAATGAACTAATTAAGAGACTATGCGTTATGTTTATACAAAGATGGGTACTTGGGAGGAAATGCTGCTAAGTGGGCTACATAGTAGCAAGGATGTCGTCGCACGGCAAAATGAAAGTTCTGATGGAATTCGATAAGACTCGGAGATATGATTGACACCACCTGCGGGAAACACAAAGACAACAGGTTGCGGTCTCTGCGTGGCATTACAAGGCATAAATAGTTGAAGTGGAGTTGAAAACCGGCTGGCTTTTGAATTTCTTCAAGTTGTTTCGCAGTACTTTTGAGGTGCGCTGTGGCACGTGTTAAGTTTCAAATCAATTGAATCGGGAACTGTCAAAGGCGTTGTCTTGCTCTCACAAGATTTGCAACCAGATGTCAACAAACTCCCCGCCGTCCGTCATACTTACGGATGCACTCGCGTCTCTGAATAAAGCAGTAAACATTGCAGTAGGTTCATCGTCTTCTTTGATGCTCTTCGAGATTCATTAACCTGTGTAGTTCACGAACATACAGGATCAAACACGTCAAGAAGTCACACAAGCATCTGCTGAAGCACGAGAAGCGCGTCGCGAGCGGGATGAAGCCATTAAGGCTCTCCATGAGCTTAGACTCGAGGAGCAGGCGTGGAAGCAAGAGGCTGGTGTCCGACAGTCTGTTGTATGTCCCCACTCGATGTTTGCACATTCATCATATCTAACCTTGCCCCCTGACAAGGTTGAGCAAGCCGAGCTAACTGTACGCCCATTGATTTGATAGCGTAGAGATACTGAAATTTGTGTGCAGATAAAACACCATGCCGAGACGATCGCTCAACTTCGCTACGAGTCCGAGCAGTGGAAACAACAATGTCTCCGTCTCGAGGACACGTCGCGTCAGGAAGCCACCAGCTGGAAAGAACAGTTTCTACGCGTTGAGCAGGAGCGCTATAAGCTCGCAACGCGTGTGGATGAGCTTGTTGAAGAGCAGCTTTCTGTGCGGTCTACTCTCATTTCTTGAACCTTGAATCTAACGTTTACACAACAGCATACTGTCCAAACACATGCGTCTATCACCCCATTCACGACAATGCTCCGTTACCCCAACACAACCGCAAGCACAAGCCTTAGCGACCCATCCGCATCCGCACGCCACCGTTTCCCTCCCTATACTTCCGAACTTCCTGACGAATCCATATCTGCATCGTCATCCAGGGCACCCAAACCCATATCTACACAACAGCTCCCCACTCCCATTTCCGCCAACCGCAGAGCCCCCGGAGACAAGTCAAAACAATACCTCATCCGACGTGTTCAGGCTGTCATCGAGGTACCCGTAAAAGAGGAGAGCATGGAGAACACTATTTCTGATGAAGTACCGTCTGCATCAAGTTCTTCTGCATCATCATCAAGCTCGGGTTCAGCATTCGCAGTACCAGGGTCTAGTAAACTAAATTCAGCCATCTCGAGCAAAACCATACCGAAACCCAGTAAACCCACCAGCGCCCCTAGTAAAGTTGGACAGGGTACCAACAAAGTTGTTTCGATCACCAGCAAATCCGCGTCACTGAACAACAAACCTACATCGGCTGCATCCACCAAATCCGCACCACCACCGTCGAAATCTGCAGCAAGACCTAGTAAACCCATACTCTCCGGGACCGGTAATAAACCACCATCCAATCCCGCTACCAGCATACCTTCCTTCTCGTCCCGTCCCGCTCGAAGAATAAGCACTAAACGACAGTATATTGAGATCGATGAAGACAAGGATGGAGAAGACAAGATGTCAGAGCAGTCCAAGTCAGGTAGTGACGCGACTGCCGAAGACGAAGTTGATTCCTCAGAAGAGGAAGAAGACGAGCTAACGCTGGGCGCTGAGGTACATTCCCTCTTTCATGCACATTCGGTTCAGCATGCTGACGCCCGCGCCCGCTAGGAAAATCGCCGCGAAGTTTACGGTACTAAGCGCATCGCAGCTACGAGCAGTATGAAAGCCGTGTCGCAGGCGCCGGCGAAAAAGAGGAAGCTGATTTCAAACACGACCGCCGTAATAACGGGTAGTGGGAAGAAACCTCCTGCAAAGAATGCGCGCGGGTGAAAGCCCCTGGTGTGGATGTCTGTCTTACTTACGTTTGTGATATCCACGTGACTTACCAATGCTTCTCATTCTTTGCAACACATCCTTTGTTCTTCTAGCTGCGGAATCTCTATTTATGACATTATCGCTATCTACAATGCTCGTGCGAGTTCATGCCTCGTTTTGTATGATTATGATGACACCAATCTAAAGCGCTTACAAGATACCAATACATAAATGCCCACAAATCCTTGGATGAGATAAACGTTTCCATCAACACATTGTACTGGCTCCTTACTCGTCTCACAAAGTATTACAGTGCCTATAACAAGACCGATATCGTATGACAGGCCTGATCAAGAAACTATGGGATTCCATAGGATGGTAAAAGATTCACAAACGATTTTGATTGTAATCCTGAGGTCCTTTGAAGGACCGGGAGTACGGATGAAATCCCTAGAGCTAGAGAGCCTCTCTTTAACGTTGTTCTGCGAGAGGTTGCCGCCGATCGAGAACGAGCTGCTTCAAGCTCTCTCGATGGTGCCAGCGCCTCGAGGAACTTCGGTTATCTTCCCAGAGAGGTCACTGCTGATCAAGTGCGCCTTGCATTGGTATGTCTTCAACAGCAGAGCTACGTCGGGCCTGGCTGACTCGTGAATTCACTTAGGAACACGATATAAACCCATTCACGAATCAGCCACATACTGCGCAATACAAAAAGATCCTTGAATCGCGCAAAACGCTCCCCGTGTTTGCACATATGGCTGAGTTCTATAAGATAGTTAGTTTTATACATACCTCACTACATTCACCCTGACGTACGCAGTTCAATCAACACCAAATCATCATTATGGTCGGCGAGACCGGCTCGGGCAAGACCACGCAGTGAGTTGTCACCCCATGGCACATGCTCCTTTGTCTTCTTGGACAGTCGCTTATCACAGACTCTTTTTGTCGCTGATAGAATACCCCAGTTTGTCGCCTACTCAGATCTTCCGCATATCAAGAACAAGATTGTGGCGTGCACTCAGACCCGCAGAGTCGCTACCACAGCTGTAGCGGAACGCGTGGCAGATGAGATGGACGGTCCGTTTGTATTACTGCTCTGATCTCACTCCGAGCTCACTTCATTACCTAGTCCAACTCGGCCAACAAGTCGGTTACTCGATACGTTTCGAAGACATGACCGAGCCCGGTACCACCTTCCTCAAATACATGACCGATGGCATACTCCTCCGCGAAGCCATGCACGACCCTGATCTCAGCCGCTACTCCACAATCATCGTCGATGACGCTCACGAACGCACACTTGCCACTGACATCCTCATGGGGGTTCTCAAAACCCTCGCTCGCCGTCGCCCGGACCTCAAGCTCATCATCATGTCCGCCACCCTGGATGCTCTCAAGTTCCAGAAGTACTTTGCTGTCTCCAGCGACGCCCTTCCTCCGCTCTTCAAGGTTCCCGGTCGTACTCACCCCGTTGAAGTGTCCTACACCGAGGAGCCGGTGTCAGACTACGTCAAGGCTGCCATCTGTCTTGTGCTCAAGATCCATTGCAAAGAGAAACCAGGAGATATCTTGGTATTCCTGACGGGTGAAGAGGAGATAGAAGATGCCTGCCATAGGATCAAGCGCCAGGTGAAAACCCTCATCGACCACTACCCTGGGACCGTAGGCCCTCTCGAGTGCATCCCGTTGTACTCCTGGTTACCGCCTCAACAACAGCAGCGCATCTTCGACCCACCACCCACAGCAGGTAGTCCGGGTGGCCCACCAGGGCGCAAGGTCGTCGTGAGCACGAATATTGCAGAGTCGTCGCTGACGATCGATGGGATTGTGTACGTCGTGGACCCGGGTTTTTCGAAGCAGAAGGTGTACAACCCGAGCACCCGTGTGGAGAGCTTACTTGTGAGTCTGATCTCCAAGGAGTCGGCACAGCAGCGTGCGGGCCGTGCCGGGCGAACGAGGCCGGGCAAATGCTTCAGGTTGTACACGGAGAATGACATGTCGGAGCTCGAGGAGCAGACCGAACCAGAAATTTTGAGGAGTAATTTAGTGAGCACGGTGCTGATGCTTGTCAAGGCGGGGATCAAGGTGAGTTCGATGTGGGGGTGATGTTTTTTGAGTTGAGCTGATGCCTGTGTAGGATCTTGACAAATTTGATTATTTGGATGAGCCAGCACCAGAGTCATTGTCGAGGGCGTTGGAGGTATTGAATTATCTCGCAGCAGTGGATGATGATGGAAACCTCACGGCGCTTGGGAGTATCATGGCTGAATTCCCTCTGGATCCACAGGTAGGCGACTGTCCTGGTGGCGCGTTTGGACCTGACGGTTCTGATGCATGCCCCCAGCTCTCAAAGATGCTGATCATCAGCCCAGAGTTTAAGTGTAGCAATGAGATATTGACGATCACTTCGATGCTGTCAGGTGCGCACTCATCTTGGACGTTTGCTCTCATCTGACGTTCTTGTAGTGCCAAATGTATGGCTACGGCCAAGTAACAAACGAGAAGAGGCGGATGCTGCAAAGGCGATGCTTACCGTCCCCGGTGGCGACCACCTAATGCTTCTTAACGTGTACAACGAGTACATTCGAAGTGAGTCTCCGCTTCCTACAAACACCTACGTACTCACTCGCAACCAACCACCCCAGACCAACACGACAAAGACTGGACATATCATCACTACCTCTCCGCTCCAGCCCTGCTGCAAGCAGTTAACGTGCGCGAGCAGCTGGAACGAACGATGGGGCGGTTTGAGGTGGACATCGTAAGCGTGCAAGATCAGATCGGGATGTCTCTGGCAATCAAGAAGGCGTTGTGCTGTGGCTTTTTCATGCAAGTTGCACACAAGGTGGGAGGGAAGAGGAATTACATGACCGTGAACAATCAGGTATATTATCTTGGCTTTGAGTTGTGGTTGACGTGCTGATGAAAATGTTCTTGGTGGTAGCCCGTAGTGCTGCATCCATCGTGCAGACTGGATACACAGCCGGAGTGGGTGATTTTCAACGAGTTCGTGGTCACGAACAGACCGTATATACGGACCGTCACGGGTGTCCAACCAGCCTGGTACGTACGCTTCTTAGCACTGTAAATTGACATGCTGATGAAAATTGGTACATTGACGCTCTGACTCGGACAGGCTCCTCGAGTATGCGCGCTTGTACTTTGATTTGAAGGATTGGCCAGACAGCGAGACGAAGCGTGCGTTGATGAGGGTTGCGACCAAGATGACGGGCAGGTTTGGGGCGCGATTCGACAAGGTGGCGCGCATTGGTGAAAGTGGTGAGGAGGTTGAGGAAATGATGAGATCGAGGACCTGGTAAGGGAGTTGAGTAGTTTACCCGAGTGTCTCAGAGGCTCGAAACTACGGGGTAAGTGTAATGTGAAAAGCTATAGAAAACCTTCCGAAGAAACAGGACATTATGGCATCAGGTGAATAGAGATGGTGTATACCATTCAAGCACAGTCAAGTGTGTTATGTTACAAACGGCCGATTTGCCCCTCGAAAACGTATCCTTTAGTTCTACTATTCTCAAAAAGAGATCCTCTCCTAGTGACGCGTTCGTGTCTAAAAAAGCCCGATAAACTGATCCAACCACCTAAACACTTCGTAGTGCCATTTCAAACTATTCCAGTCAAAGCATTAGTTCATGACCGGCGTGTAGAACTGCATACATACCTATTCCCAGCGTTGATCACCCAATGGTTCTCGTCTGGGAAAATCAAAAGGCGGCTTGGGACGCCCAACCTATATGCGTGTCGATTAGTATGGATCACCTGCTAGGAGCCAAGATAAAAGGAAAAAAAAGAGGAACAGCTGATTGAAAAGAAACGATAGGTGCAAGAGAACGATGTACGAAGAGCCAGAACGAAAAAGAAAAGAAAAACGCACTGCTGCAACGCATGAAACACCGCAATCCCATCTCCCTCTGGAAGCCTGTAATCCTTGCTGCTATGAATTGTCAGCTGCGGGGTTGACCACTTGGCAACGGTATACGCGGGGCTGTATTTGCGCGAGGCTTCGAATGCGGCAGGATCCCATGGACGTCCTCCCCATTCATGATTGAACTGTAGTGTGTTAGTGTTTAGTGTTGGAAGGGAAGGATGGGAGACGCACGAAGAATAGTTCGTCTGTGGCATAGCCGTTATAGGTTGTGTCGAATACCTATTTTAAGTAAATGGATCAGTATCTTCATTCGCTCCTTCATGCAACGAGGGAAAACGCACACCGTCATGGCAGACCAATGCCTTGAACCCAAATCCGAGCTCGGGATTGCCTTGGATCCAGCTGCAAAGAGCGAGAATTAGGACACAAGATATCAAGGGCGAAAAGGAGATGACACAAACTTGATTGCATATCCACCGTAACTAGCACCAGCAGCTGCTGTGCGGTTTTGGTCTATCTATGTGCGCAGATCGAGGTCAGGATGTGTCGAGTGGGAGGAACACAAGGTGTCACCTCTGGGTATTCTTGAAGGATATACTTCCACCCCAGCAACAAGTCTTGAATGGGCCGACCTCCCCAGTTTTGATTGATCCCATCTGTGAATTCTAACATATTGCGTTCAGCACAAGAACAGACAAGAGAAGAGGGTAACTCACTCTGTCCAAATGAAGTAGACCCCGTTGGATTGATAGCAACGACGACATATCCCTGGCTCGCGAAGACTAGAGCGCACGTAGCCCAAAAATCAGCCCAGCCTTTGTAACCCAGCAAAAGGAAATGGTGTACCATTAGGATTCCATCGCGTCGACCACTGATCAAACCAAGCGCTCTCCGGGCCTCCATGGATAAGCATCACCGCAGGCCACTTCCCATTAACGCCGCGTTCGAATCCAGGTGGGGTAATCACATAACCGTGTGTGTCCTGCCCCTCAGCCGTACCTTTGAACCAAAAATCCTTCCCGGGAGAGAGATCTTTGCCTTGTAGTCCAGTAGAAGAAAACGAAGTAAGGCGCGTAAGCATTGTTGCTTTCACATCCGCGTTTGTTCCTGCTAAGAGATCTCGCTCAACGGCGTCAAGCCCACTAAGCTCGTACAGCTCGTTTGGAGACGTCAGACTCGAAAGCGCAAAGGTGGCCCTGCCACCTGGGATTGGCGTGAAGCCTGATATAGAACCGCTGGAGGTGAGGGCTGTAGGTTGAGTGGTCTGTGTGGCATTGGAGGGTGGTGTAAGCGGGACAGCCAGCGCAAAGATCTTGATGCGGGCGTGATCGCCGGTGGTGGCGTAAATGAGAGCAGAGGAAGGGGAGAACTGGATTTGGGTTAGCTGGCTGATATGACGACAGACGTATGGGAGGGATGAGTAAACCCGTAAGGAAATGACAAGTATCACAATTTAGAAGATAGGAATGAAGGAAGTAAGGACAATTGAATGAGGATGAACTCACGATGATAGAATCAGGGGAGCGGTCCCAGTCCTCCGTAATGGTGAACCGGACGTCTTTCTTGAGATTGTAGATCACCACTTTCGCGCTGGACACAACGTGGAAAGTGATATATGGGCGAGTGAGAGGTACATGCATTGAAATAAGGTCAAAAAGATATATAAATAGGTCGCATAACCCACCGATCACTCTCGTGCCCATCAAGAGCCAATTCCAGCCAGGCGACTTTATCGCCAGAAGGGCTGAACACGGGAGAGTGCGTCGCACCTTGGATGCCCGAGGTGAGCTGTCTGAGGTCTTTTCCGTCATGTGTAACGAGATAGATCTACGTGGTAGTATGTTAGCATAGAAAGAGCAAGACACGAAGTGCACGAACATTCTGCCTGGTGTGCACGGCCTTGGGGAGTTGTGGGTCCTTGGCAGTGAAGATGACATGCGTTTGGGAAATGTCATAGTCATCTGCCTCACCGAACGGCTCTACAGGGGAAGACTAGCTCAAATCAGTTTCACCGCCATCCTGAAAAGTAGAAACAAGCACTTACAAGTCCTGACCCCTTGAGCACGTTCACATAGGTTTCCCCCAGCACCCACTTTGCACCTACTTTTGTCAGACTGACCCCAATGAGAGCCTTGCTCTTGGGACCAACCCAAGTATCCCATTGGCGCTCAAAGGTCTCATCATACACCAGACCAGAATTACCCCGATTCTCACACGCCGTGTCCTGCTCCTTCACGGTCTCGACGAGGCCATCAGGATAAACGTATGCAGAGAACACGAGGCGCTGAGCGCTGGGGCTGTAACGGAACGCGCTTGCAGTGGTGATGGGAAAGGATCCTACGTGGGAGGAGATATCGGAAGAGAGGGGAGAAGTGCTGATGGGGATGGTGTAGAGGCTCTGTGTGTCATCTTTTGTCACGACATGTGCGATGGTGCGAGAATCAAGCCAGAAGGCATCGCCGCCATCAGGCAAAGGAATGTCGTAGGCACCGTCATCGCCAAGAGCGATGATGGAGAGTGACTTGTGGGACCTAAGGGCCAGGTAGTGAACATCAATATTACGACTATAAGAACAAATAAAAGAAAGAGGAGCATACTTGCGGTCCTGAAAAGAGTAAGTGCTGATGGGTACGATAGCAAGATCACCAATGTCGTTTGGCAGAGGCGCACCAGGCCGAGGGAGGGTGAGCATATCTTGCGGGGAGAGTGCATTTGCACCTTCGCTAAGGGTAAAATCTGTAGCCATCTGAGGAATTTGTGGGGCAGAAGCTGGTGGAATGGAACTGGAATATAATGGCACCTGAGCAGCGAAGCCCAGCTGCAAGAAAGGAAGTATACGCATCAGGCGTGTACGTTTGAACTTTGGAAATAGGACTATGGCCTCGTGCACCACGGCCTGGACCTAGCTAGTTCAACACGAGGTGCTCAATTTTGAGATAAATTATTGCTCGCTGTCACTCACTGTTGCGTGCAATCCAGTCAACGTCGTGCGACTAAGTGGCCAAGTACCGCATGTTCTCATGGGTAAGGATCACATGTGACCTCAAGGGGCACCCGCTCGGGAAAAAACGTGCATGAGACCAAGAGGGTGCAAATGGCAAATCCCGGATAATCATATGTGGCTCAAAAGTGCTAATACCTCAACTTGGGGAAACTTTTTGATGCTGTTGAGAATCATTTCAATGTCGTCCTCCATCCTGTTCTTATCCGCGCTATTGAAGATGGCGATGATTTCGACTGTCTGGAGGAGTTATTTGCACACAAGTATCAAGCTCTTGGTTGTGCTCATCGTTCTTTTCTCTCGTCTCTGTTGTTATGGCTTCTGGTTCATCCTCCCCTGGCAATCTAGCTTTCTCCTGTGTCTCTCGTGATTTCTGAGCGCGAGCTTGCAGACGATGGGTCGTCTGTTGTGTCATCATGTGTCCTGCACAAGTGTTTTGGGTTTTTAGAGGTCTCCCGCGAGTGTGCGTCTCTGTGCAATCAATATCCTGCAGGTTCGTTGCTGTCTATGGTGGCAATCAATCGAGAGCAATGTGCCGAGATCGCGCGTGCACATTTTATCTATGTGTCTTCTTCTGATCGTAAGGATCATATTCGTGATCTGCTTCGTGTAAGTACATGTATGTGATGATGATTGTATTTGCACCGCTATTGTGTTTAAGTTGTTGAAATGCCCCAGATCAGACAATTCTAATCATGTTTTTCCAGAGCCTTGGCACAATCGTAATTTTCGTGTCATGCAGCCTCTCAGAATGATGCTCATGCTGCTGCTACTAGTAAGTCGCAGGATGGAGATGAAGTAAATTCCGCCTTCATCACTGTGGATGGGTAAATTATAAGTACTGCGTCGAGATTAATGACAGAACTACTTGAGAACTATCAATAGGAGAAAAATGAGGCGAAAAGTGTGAAACAATTAGAAGGGTACAGGTATATGCCCAGCACAATATAGACGCTGGTATGATTGCAGTAAGTGCTGGGAACGGAGATCACCGACCAGGATTAGCGGAAGAATCTAAAGTAGCCTTCCAAGGTAGGTTTCGATTTTTCCGACATATGACCATGATGCGCTGACTCCAACACAGACCTGATCAAAATCTCGCTTCCGCAGTGATTGGGCGCGATTTTGCTGTGCGTGCACGTGATTTCATTTTGCGTTTGGACTGCCATAGTCGTCATACACCACTGACATTCCAGCCATCCCTCGAACATGACCTACGTCTCAAGTGATCCCAGTTGGTGGTCGTATATCAGGTTCAATATCTTTTTCAGCTATTGGGCAGGTTTGTCGTATCAGGATGTCTAGATCCAACTTCAACTTTGACATGCAGTTTCGCAGTTGCCGCGGGTATCGTGGTAGTATATGATTGGGGTGAGCAGGACAGTGTTCGAAAATCGCTGATATTCTCATGATATTTCCAGTCTTAACACTCGGACAAGAGGTAGGTCGATGTTATCGCCGGAGCAGCTATCCCACTAAGAATGGTGTCCTAGATTGAACTCATCTGGGTGAGCGACAAGGGTCCTGTATCAGAAGAAAACAGGAGAATGCAATGAATTCGCGACAGAGACAACGCTGGTCTCTCATGACTGTGCTGTATTTGACCGTTCGTACCTCATGTTGTGCTTTAGCGTGGTGGGCAACCTGTGCTGACTCCAAAATGTTCTAGATACGCTATATTGGAATACCGTATTCTGTGTATGTCTCGAGATCAACAACTTTGCACTGTGCTAATAGCTTATCTCTGACAACTAGTGTCAATCTTCTGGGTATGTCTCATATGCGCTGTGTTCCATTTTTCTGACCGGTGGGACACAGAAAATATGCCATCGGTATCGCTGACAGACGCAGTAAGTATTCTGCAACCATCTGATTCCCATCCAATCAATACGCTCATATGTAGGGGTGAGTGAGATTCCAACCACTGAACTTGACTCAACATAATCACTCGATAGGTGTAAGTCGGAGTCTTTGATCTAGTGCGAGAGCGTTCACTAATTGGGTGTTGTAGGTGCTATCATAGACTACGCACTGAATGGGACAAATGTGGCGTTGACTGCCATGTTGAGCGGTAAGTGACTGAGGTGCAATACCTCTGTGATATTGACCTGACTGACACGACGCAAGTCATCATGATTGCTCGGTTGCATGCCATGTACCAGGGATCTAGAACAATGCTTATGTTCCTTGTTATTATCTTCCTGGCTGTAAACATCGCCTGCGGAGTAATCGCGGCAATAGGACTCAACGATACTGTACTGGGTAAGCTTTACTTGTTGACTTGACGAACACAGCTCATTGGACAAACACCAGAGGAGTTCATAGTCTCTGGCACCTATATGTGCTATCATGTATATCAAAGGGACGAACGGCTTTTGAACTCAATGATTTGGATGCTCAACACTGTTTGGGAGGTATTCGCACTGTGCCTTTCAGTCTGGGCTGCTGTGAAACACTTCCATGAGCTGCAACGACTCAGCCTATCGACAGGATCGACCATTGGGGACTGTTTCAGGATGCTGATACAATCTCACGTTCTCTATTTTGCAAGGTGAGCTTGTGATGTGAACGCGGTTATATTTTTCTACTGAAGTTCCGCACATGTTAGCTTTGTTAGTGTCTCTTGCCTCCATCTTGCTTCTCTCTCTCCAGAAATCTCGGTGCGCTGACCTGTTGCTAACATCTGCGTGTAACTCACTGCTCATTATTTCTGTAGAATTTGAGTTTCACCGGAGTTTCGATACTTGAAGGTGTTCTTCAGATCTTGTCGGTCGTGCAGATGTTTGTGCTGGGACCACGCCTCATCCTGAGCGTTCGAGAATACAACGCAAAACTCGTGGCATACTCTGACGCAGAAACTAGCATGAGTTCGATTGTTTTCCAGGAGCATGTACATGTATCAACTAGCAGTACTGTATAGGGACATGCTTACTGAGTAGTCTGCACGGAGCAGAAATTTGGTGCAGGATCCGTCGTAGTATTTATTTGACATATAGGGTGTTCGAAGCATATTTGAAAGGTCTGGCAAACCTATTTATTGTTGTATCACTACTGGAACGAAGATAGCTAGCTATCTTATTGGTATCATGGGCGCGCCCCAGGCTTAGACTCGTGACCAGCTCTTCTATCTTTCACAGTCACGGGGCGCGGTCAATCCAACTCGACGCCTTGCTAGAGCAACCACTCGTCTCGCACTAGATATCTACAATGTCTGAGGCTTTGAGGAAGCATTGGGTTGTAGACCCTTCCAACGCTACTGCATGCACTACGTTAGACTCGCGATAGTTGGGGTTGCGTGGATAAGTAAAACGCAGTCGGCGGTGGTAAGTACAACTGGTTGAACAATAAAAACAACACATGGGCTGGTCACCAGTCTACACATGGGCAGGTACCCGCCCCCTCCTGTCCCCCCTAGGGGTATGCTATATTTGGTAATTTCTGCAGTACCAGCAGCAGACGAACATGTATTGCCGGACACCCCAGGCATCGTACAGACCTAAGCATATATGACCTTTAGATCCAAAAAATCATTTTATCTTCTGAGAGCTGGTACTGCATATGTCACTGCACAAGCAATCTGCCTCGGGAGCATCAAGCAAACTAATACATTCAAAATAAAACTATCGAAAATTGAACCAGCCGCGGTGATAAAAGCGCGTTGAAACAGGACAAGTACTCATTTATCGCAGCTGCATTGGACCATGTCCCGGATTCCGGCCTTTGACTCCAGCAGAATTCATCTTGTAGATCAGGAGCTGTTTTGGCACCCAAGGTTACGCAAACAAGGGACTACCGCCCCGCCCCCACCCTCCACAACCCCTCTTTTCTCATGTTCTGCATTTCCAGAGAGGGTAGCTTGCATGGGCGACCACCCACCTATCCCCGAGTCACAGATCATTCTGCAACTGGTTACTGCATCATGATAGCTCGAAGATAACTTCATCACCGTAAGTTCTTCCTACAGCAGTCACTTCATCAAGTTGCAATCTCGAACGCCAGGCTTACGACGTGCGAGACTGCGAGTGGTGGAGATCAAGTACTGATGCATTATGATCATGTGACAAAGCACGTGCAACAAGACAACACGCGTATGAGTGCTTCCGAAGAGTAAGTGGTGGTCCTTTGTACACTTGCCCGACTGAATCGACATCAAACTAGTTGGTCATTAGACTCATTTCAACCGATTAGTCTGAGCATCGAGAATCACACTCAGTCAGTATTCACGCGTTAAGTGGAGGAAGAGCCCTCTCCAGCAGAAGCTGCAGAACCATGTCAATGGCATTTGGAACTAATCATCCGGCGGCCATATCAGTTTGAGTAGAAATGCGCACACAGCCAGTACACCGTGCAGGTTCAACTCAAATGTAACAGTACAGGATATATAAAAAGGGATTACTCTGGTACAGAAAAGAGGGGCTTCGGCATCCTGTGTGCCCTCCATTCCCGAGACCGATAAAAGAATAACAAATTACATGTGCCACTCGTCCTGAGATTCGATGGCTTGAACGGTACATATGCGGCACGAGACAAGACTATGGCTATGCAACAAACATTAGTTGCTTTCATTGGCGACGTGCGTAATCACTGACGTTTTGGTTCATGAAGCTTTGTACCAACGAGGCGGGCCTTTCTTCTGCAGCATCTCCTTCAAAGCCTTGTATTTTTCCTCCGATGGCGCGGTGGTAGGTAGCCTTTCTGAGAGGGGATTGTTCGAGGCGAAAGCGATACACCAAAACTTGATGCCTTTGGCGGTTTTCACATGACGCAGTTTGGCACAGCGGGAAACGCCTGTCTCCGTCATGAGATCCCTCGAAATCAGGAGAATCATATCCGACTTTTCTTCCGCGGTCACGGGGCGGGGAAAACCCAAATCAACGCCTCGCTGGTACATCCACTCATCTCGCACTAGATATCCACAGTATTTGACCATAACTACGACCCCTGATGAAGAAGCGTTAGCTTGCAAAGATGGTTCCGATATGACTGTATTTACTTGCCTTGGATTCGCGATAATTAACACTGAGCTGAACCAAAACTGAACCAAGCCCTTTTATATAGGCTGTCATGTGACAAGGCACGTGCTTTCAAACAGACAATGCCGCGCAAGCCTGTGGACTGTGGTGAACAACTGATACAACAACACATGAGCGATCACCGCATCGGCGTGTTCCACCATTGTTCCTATCCCCTTTGGTTTCTTGAGCCACAGATTGATCTTCTATGCCCTCTATTGAGAATACTCACCACGTCATGATTGAATCGTCATGACCACTATGAGAATGATAAACAGCGCCGCTGACTCTTGAGCGCTCAAGCAATCACATTTGTTTTCTGTCGCTCGAAATTTTTACAATGGCATCCTTGCATTGTTCTCTACAAGGATTCGATTCCGAAGTCCGTGCTACGTATATATATATCATGCAACACATTGCACCACTCCGAGTCATCTGTGGCCACCTACTGATTCACGATGCCCCCTCGTATTCCTCCTGCGGCAAGAAATAATGCAGTGGTACAATACAAAGCCATTTTGGCGACCTCTCTCGCGTTCTCGCGCACCCTCAACTCTAGGAATGTCGAATATCTTTGGTATCCACTGTGGAATCAAATACTCTATGAACTAGTGGCAGACATCCCAAATTTGGTCCTCGCGCCTCAGTTCCCTGTCTGGTTTGTGCCGGATGATGACGAGGATGACGAGGATGAGAATGATGGTGATGATCCCGAGGAAATCATACAGCCGCCTGAAGAGCAGCCTACTAAGGAAGCTCCAGAAAACCAGAACAACCAAAACGAGCACGAGGACGACGAAGCGGCTGAGGCAGCGGCGGGCGATATTTCTTTCGCATCAACCGTCCCGCAGAAGAACGCTGAAGGGGTCATCGTGGATTTTGTGATTCTGCATCTTAAGGCAGTGGCTCAGCCACAGCCTGAGTTGAAAACCCGCTATGGAGGGTGGAGGATTACTGCAGCGAGTGTCGGAGTTCTCATTGAAGTGAAGCGATTCGTGAGTAGGAGTCTGGCAGGTGAAAATCAAACCACGGAGATTCTTTCGCGGATCATGGAAGCTTGCAGTGACCTGATCGACCAGGCAGCATGCGTATTTCTCCGGAATCCGAACACGGATTCCGTATTGGCCATTGCGACTGCAGGTATTTGTACATTACCATCTATTTACGGTACATGTCATGACTATCATATTACAGGCCCATATTGGCGTGGCGCTACAATTCGTCCAATCAACGTCCGTAAGGCCATGCATCGTATTTCTGCAAAGGATCCCAGTTACCAAGCCCCTGGCGAACAAAGCCCTGACAAGAACATCCACTGGAATGACATTCTTCGCGTTGATCACCCGCGCTCTAGAGACCGGTTGCAGACGATCTACAGGAGTTTAAAGAAAATGGGTGTCATGGATGTAGTTTGACATTGCACTGATATGCATAAATACTGGATTGATAGTCAAATTTGAATATCGAATAGACGCGCTCACGAACTACTCACGATCATGCCTGAGTCTAGAATACTGTTACTGTGTAGAATGAACACCCGACAAACTGATGAGTCGAATCTAATTATACCTCCGCAGCTTTGAAACATACCGCAATCCAACAATATGTTATTGTTGTAATTTGATTCGTTAGACCGCATTGCGGCGACGTCTTGTACTATCAAGTGCCTGTATAGGCACATGAACATTATCCATCCAAGGTTATTGAATCATGGTGGCCACTAAGCTCAGGTGACAGATTTGCGACCTTCTGGACCGCTATCAGGTGCAGTTAATTTGAAAATGGAGGCTATAATGACGTCATCGGTATAAATAAATATAGAACCACGAAGTTATAGTTGGTTGTAGATGCGATGCAACTTGAATCATGAGCGCCTCGTCGGATCAATATTGAAGCAGGGGACTAACCGCCATGAGTTGTCTCAACTGTATATCAAACACTGTGAGGAAATAACTTACTGCGACGGGCTGAAGTTCACAAGCCCTTGGAAGCTGTGCTTGCCCAGGGACGACCAACATAGGAACTCGGCCAGAGAAGCCACGCGTGCAAGCTGGCGGTGAGAGACATTACTACGAACATCAAAATGGCAAGCACATGACGTTTGGTGGATACCATTTGGGCCACGACTCCAGACCGGCGAGCTGGTTGTCAATGACTCGCAGCAGCCGGCACCAAATATTGTGCTGTCTGTGAAGTCAGAAAGACCGGTGCAGCTTAGATTCGCACGGTATAATGTCAACGGAAATTATGTAAAGTTCAAACGTTCAAATTCCGCTCGGAGGTGCCGATGCACACTTTGTCTGAATCCTGATCGAGATCGGTCGATTCCTCTTGATCAGCGCAAAGACGTACGTCGCAATGCCGCTTAACTATTCTAAATGGGATCAACTCGAGCTCTCTGATGATTCTGACATCGAAGGCCATCCGAACGTCGACAAGCGTTCTCTCATCAGATGGAAACAACGGGATATTCACGAGAAGCGCGAGGCCCGCAAAATCAAGATCTCAGCCCTCCACGCCGAGATCGCGTGTAATGGCGTCCTTTCTCCCCGTCTGCACAGAATTCGCGCTACACTTGGCAGCGCAGACGGCGGCTTAATATACTTCCAACAGTTGGTAGAGAGATTACAAACGCAGCCATCTCCAGAGGCGCCGCCGACGAACGCCAAAGATCAACCAACTTACGACGCAATGGTGTTGTCTCTGCTCCTGCAGGTTTGGGATGGCGCCAAGAGCCTCCCTGCAGATGAGCAGGAGGCTGCTGTACTCAGCGGTCTCGATACGCATATCAAGCAGCTCGCACGTCACACAGAGAAGCTGGAGAAGGATGTTGTTGACGAGGAGAATCAACAAAAGAAACACATAACAAGCGACGATATCTACGAAGGCTTCGATAGCAAGGTAAGATCGGCGATATCTTACTCTTGATTGATGGTATTCACGACGCTCCCGATAGTACACTCCCGCTAAACCACCGCCTCCACCCGTAAAGAATGCTAAAATTGACGCGCCGACAAAGACCAAGGCGACCGAAATCACCGAGTTCGAGGTGCTGAATCCTACTGCCTCGAATTCTAACGCGCCATTGTCGTCGGTTACTCCGAACCATTCTCCAGACTCGGTTGAGGAAGATGAGTTAGAGGAAGAACTTCCAGAACTTACGCCTTCCCTGGAACAATTCTCTCAATTATCGTTATGGGAGTACACCCAATCTTTCAATTTTATTCAAGCGAATCGTGACGTCGTCGTTCCCGGTGCATCTGACGCGTTACTTGTGGCGGCTTTCCGTGCAGAGTCGAAGGGCCAGTTCGGATACGCAAAGAAGTGCGTGCACCAAAGCTTACTCCTGCAGTACTGCGATAAGCTAGGTAAAGATGGCGTCCGACTATTTTTCCAGAAGCAAGTACCTAATTCCTGCGCAAGCTGACATACATATACTAATTTAATACTTTCGTAGGATGATCTCAGGCGACCAGCGCGCTATCTCCGTCTTCGTCAATGATGTTGAAGGCACATACTCTCACCTTAAGACCCGTGCAAAAGCGGCAGCAACAGAGACTTCTGACGTGCAGAAGGAGCAGATACAACTTGTGCCCGAGAATCCATCGGCAACTATCTCGTTCAACGTACCTGACGGTCCTCCGCCTGAAGACTTGCGCCTCGAGGGTCCAGGGACGGAGGACCTGGACCTTGAACAAGTGCGCGAAGCATTGCACATGCGATGGGATGTATTCCAGAGCTTCCCCGAGGACCTCAAGGCTGCGCTCAAAGTTGGGACGCTGGATGAGGTCAACAGAGTGCTGGGCAGTATGGACGTTAGCGTTGCGGAAGACGTAGTGGCAAAGCTTGATGCGGCTGGTATCATGAGCTTTGTGTCGGGAGGTATCAGGGATGAGACTGGAGATGAGGACAAGGAAGAAGACGAAGAGAATGCTGAATAATTTCATCCAAGGCGTATGTATTTCTAGTTGATCATGTCAAGACGCGTACATGTATTTTCTCGTACAATCCAGAGTTTTCACCAATAACGTCGCAAAGTCCAAGAACGCCTCCGCTAAAACAATTCCGTCGCACTATCGTCTCGTCGCGTCTCAACTCTCATCTTGTCGCGTCTCAACTCTCATCTTCGCGTCTCAACCCTCATCGTTCGTCGAGCCCCTTCGCACTCGCTAATCAAGCCTTACAAGCCACTAATTTATACGGGACACGTCTATACAACTAGTCGTGCAAGACAATTGTAGATAACAAAACCTCCCAGCCGTGTATTCAGTCCCTTGCTATTACCTCCCAAATTAGCGGAAGTCACTGCGTGCTGTTGGTGCGCACCTTTCAATCGGAATTTCCATTGAGCCCATAAACCAAACCCAAAGCCACTCTAGCAGCTGCCCTCTTACGTTCCTGCGAATCGGGCATCCCCGCAATTTCCTCCTTAAGACCCCGTAGCGCGCTCAGCATGCTTTGCAGATCGAAGCGCTCGAGGTCCGTCTCTGGTGGGTCGGCAGTTTCAACTTCAGACGGCACGGAAAGATCCCCTTGCAGTGAACAGACATCATTTTCATCAGTGGGTGAGAAAGCAAGAGATGTTGCACCGAAGATACGCTCTGAGGTTGCAGCAATCTCAGCATTCGAAGGCATTTCGTCGCTAGAATCTTCTTGTTTGTGGGATTCTTCTACTTCTGGGTCTCCAAAATCGGAGACTGACCCTAACGACCTATAAGATATACCAAGATCTGAGGCATTCGCGGATAAGCGAGAAAAGTCGTGCTCTTCATTAGCTGGCGTCGATCGCCCGGAAGTATCAGAACCAGAGTCGAAAGTGAACGTTGAACTGAAGCTCAACGAAGGGAGAGGTGGAATTTGTCTCTCAGATGATATTTGTGCAAGCTGAGTTTCAGCATCTGCTGCAGACGCTGAAGCAGACACGAAAGCGGTGAAATCGTCGTCAAACGTGTGATTGTAGAGGCCCTGGGCAGAGGAATCCTCTGTAGGCGACAAGCTGCCGGTTGTGGCTGCGGCACTCCACGGATCATTGCTTATGGTTTTCTCACTTGTATGAAGATGTCCTTCGAAATTGTCTTCATCGAGCCACCGCTCTAACTCTTCGAGTTCTCGCTGCATACGATCACGCCCTCCTGGGGAGCGCGTAGCGATGAGACTGCTGAGGTCTTCTCCGGTATCACGGTTCGTCGTCAAGAGGCCAAGACCCCTTCCTTTGGAGGTTTGTACCATGGAGGGCCACATAATCGTGCTCAATGCATCTATGGCCCGGGAAACTCCTGGAGTGGAGCTCAGGACGGGTCTCTCCATGTTTCAGAAACATATGCTTACCGCCGTGATCATGATGGTCAGAAGATTTTGCTAAATCTTGCACATCGATGAATTCAAACCCCAGGGATCCAAGAAACGAGTCTATTTCGTCATCTTCAGTATCTTCGCCTCCGGGTGTAGTAGACGGAAGCCGAATGGCCAGAGATACTTCGAAATCATGATGTGATAGGCGTTGTGATATCATCTGCACATTCTCCCGGTATGGCTGCTCAAAAATCAGGCATATACAAAAACCATAGTGAGCCTTTGAGTACTTACCTCTCCGACAGTCCATGTGTACACCACGGCGGGCACGCTTTCTAACTCGTGATTGTTCGGTGTCCAATATGGGAGGTGATGGAATTCGAAGTGCACATCAGCAGTGTAGTACTTGTTCGTGATAGTCCAAGGGATGGTGAATGAATTGTCGGTTGCGATTGGGAGGTCACTCTGTGCCAGTCCTGCGTCGACTCGTCAATGCAAGAAATGATTACACTGCAGCGACAAACGTGCTTTGCAGAAACTGCAAGGTGTCGTCTTTCGAAGAAGATAGAATGAGAATACGACAAGAGCAGTCTGCCATTCGTAGTCCGGCGGAAATGGTTTGGAGATCGACTGCACAGTGCCGCAGGTGCAAATTCAGATAATTTTCCAGAAAACCATATACGAAACACACACCTTGAGCAGGCGGTTTCTTAGACAGAAGCTGATGTTATAGGCCGTGGTAAGCGATGAGCTCGATGGAAGCAACAAGATGAGTCGTCTGCTGAGTAAATCCGGAGGGATTGACTCGGACTCGGACGCGATTTCAGCGCAAACTCAGCTCATCAGTGAACCCATGAGTTGAAAGTCTTTTGCATCAATGTAGCATTTGTAAACTTCTGCTCCTGCTAAACATAACATATGCTAGTATTTATGCTATCGCCATCGCGAGCAAGCTGAACGGGAGCGTGGTGGAACAAATAAGGGATTGCAAATATGTACACAACAGGGTGGCATTGGGTAGTTCAACGATACCGACTCCTTAACCTACCCTACTACCAGTGAAATTTGAAACATCATCAATGCATCACTTTCTCTGGAATCGTGAAGCGACAAGACTGGCGCCGCTGCAATATTCTGCTTCTCATGGCTCAACCAATGGTCGCGGTATCATGCGGCGCAACCAGCCAAACCAACCAAGCTTCTACTGGCAGGGACTGGCCTCTACATTAGCCACGGCCAAACAGCAGCCGTCCAGAACTGCAGGACCCGCAATATAATCTCGGCCTTCCAGGAAGTTGAGAATGTGCTAGTAAGCGCGGGAAATTCTTTCTCTTGTGCCCAACGTGCCATGCTCATGTCTACTCCGCATGAATATGTGGGCCCGGATAATATTTATGTCCACAATCGGTACTATGGAGACGTGGGAGGAGGTCGCGCGTCAGTTTAATCTTATCGATAACAGTACGCTGCTGGGCCAGGATGTTCGTTATCTACTAGAGTGCTCTGAGGTATTCCACTCACCGAGAACCTCCAAGTCATATCAGCGTGCACACGTCGACTAAACCTCCACCGATGTCATGGATCTTGTCTATTGGGTACGTTTGAGATCAGTTCTACCGGTTTAAATAACCGGTAAAACTCCAAGGGTAAGTAAACTATTGAGTATGACCTCGCAAATCAACCTCATCTAGAATTAATAGCCTGTGGAATTATTCCTTGTTCGACCCGATCCAACTCGCCAAAAATCAAAGGCATTTCTCTCGAGCGCTTCAACTTAATGCTTTGATCTTCGGTTCTCTTCAACTCCTCGAAAGCCGCAAATCCAGCAGCAACGTCCTCAAGCGAGACACCCTCTGGAGCAGTGCAGCGACACGAGAGGGCGTCCTCCAGCGTGCACCATCTTACTCTAGAGACGTCGGCTTTCGTGTCGTTGAATTTAAATGGTATCATCAGATCTAAATCATATCTCCCCAGTCTCGGATGTTTTTAGAGTTCTGCCAGATTTTGCCACTGTCCCGTCGCGTGAGGTCAGGCATAACTGGTTTTGCCAGACCGGTTGGCAAAACTCCAAGTTCTGCCAGAATAGTTGCACTGCATGGCACCAGCTCGCCTGTGCCCGTTTGCGCGCGCGCTGTTAATCCCTAACGCAGTTATCGTTCCAAAACACTCAGTATAAGTAAGATCATGTTTCCTTCACAAAGCTACCAACCACATCCCTCCTCTGAGACCCGGCATTCCAGCTTTTCACCCATTACACCTTGCAGTACATCATGTTTTTCCTTTCTTTTGCTTCAAGTCTTATGCTAGCATGCATCTTGCAGGTTGCGGCGGTCTCTTATCGCGCACCTTCTGCAATGCGTCGGGCGGATGTCTCAGTTGTCACTCAGATGTCGTCTACCGATGTAGCTGATCTGAAGCCATATGCTGAATTTGCTCGTATTGCTTATTGTTCGCCTCTCATGGTAGGGAGCTGGAGTTGTGGCAGTACGCAATCTCACCCTACTTTATTTGGTTTGCCTTGACTCAATAATTGGTTTCTTAGGATCTTGCGAGGCGTTGTCTGATTTCAAGGTTTCTCTCACAGGGGGTAACGACAACAGTATCCAATATTGTACGTTTCAATCAAGATATTGCATGCCTTTGCAGACATTTCGCAGACTACGTTGGCTACTGGCCGACAAAAAATACTGTGGTAGTTGCTCATGAAGGGACAGACCCAACTTCAATGTAGGTGTAAATGTTTCACAGCACGCGACTCGGGAAAGCTTATTGGCCTACATAGCCTAGCTGTTCTTACTGATGCCAATGCGTTGGTGGAACACCTGGACTCTACGCTTTTCCCTGGTGTCGATAGGAGCGTCAAGGTTCACAGCGGATTTGCCGACGAGCATGCGAAAACTGCGAGCGCCATCTTGACGGAGGTGAAGAGCTTGATCTCTCAATATAACGCCACGAGTGTCACACTGGTCAGTATCAAACATTTTGTGACTACTCTAAAATAACTTTGATATTTTGGAGGGCAGGTCGGGCACTCTCTGGGAGCTGCCCTCGCGGAGATCGAATGTGTTTTTATGGCCTTGAACCTTCCCTCTCACATCGCTATCAAAGGCGTGACATATGGTACACCCCGCGTAGGAAATCCAGCATGGGCCGCTCTCTTTGATTCCCTGGTAAGCTTGATTCTCCCCTTCTAATCCTGTTGTCCAATCACCACATTGAGTTCATACTTGATTACTGAAATTACGGGACAGGTATCGGACTTCAAACGCGTTAACCATAAGAAGGACATTGTCCCGATTGTTCCGGGGCCCGAGCTGGGCTTCTCACATGTCCATGGAGAGGTCCACATCGTATCTGATGATCAAGTAGTCCTGTGTCCAGGCAAGTATAACATTTGCCTTTTCGGACATGATCGCTCATCTCTCATCGGTATATATAGGTGACGACGATTCCACGGATGATCAGTGCACAGTCAAGAGTGTGCCCAACATATTTGAGGGCAACGTCTTGGACCACTTGGGTCCATACCAAGGGATTTATATCGGCTGGTGCATTACTGAATAGAGGGTAGCTCGCTATGACCTGATGTTGATTACATAACGTTCGTCATCAAGGCATAGGTGTACATAGCTTGACATCGCGTTGTAAAGCTAAGGGCACTTCCAGTAAATTATGTTTTACATTGTAGAACACAAACTCGTAGACTACACTTCTCTCATTCCATATCCATGACTTGTTGGGTCCATACCAAGGGATTTATATCGGCTATTGCCCACCATAATTAACACAGACTGGAGCAGGCCTTACATCTTGGCATTCGCGACCTCAGAGATCAGAAGGAACAACGAGGGTCCCATAGAATAGAAAGTATTGTCATACAAAAGATATGGACACAAATTGGAATCTAAAAAAATTAGCATGGCCTATGCTGCGACTCGGAGAACGCGCGTACTCGTTGCAAAAGCATTGGACTCGGAGGTACCGCAAACACTGTAGCTCACGACGATGACATCGCGGTCGCTATTTTGACCTAAATTTGGAGGTCATATCTGCTACCTCGGCCGCAACTGAGGATTGTTCAGAAGCAGACGGTCGCCTGCGAGCTGTACGACTCGGAGTATGTATGTAGCGGTCCGAAAGCTGTTGTATCTCTGAATTCATAGGAAGTCTGAGCTTTGGATGTATCTCAAAAATGAGAGACCACACTCACTAGGAAGCCTACATGTTTTCGGGGGATTAGTTGATGGTCGACTCGTTGAACTCCTTCAGTGTCTTAACCGATTAGTGCAAAATGATTAGTCGATGTCGATGCGCTCATGCGACTCGCGAGCATTGGTAGCATGCACTTGCGATTAAGAATGCGCCCAAATTCAGCCGGGTAAACACTCATTTGCGAGACCCAAGAGCAAACTATATATGATCGTAGCGGCGCTGGGAAGCGCCAGTCCCCGACACCAAGGGAAATGATGGATTGGCAGCAAACAATATATATCGATATGCATCAAAATCAATCACCTCTGCCAGTATGTTCTGTTTTCATTTTAGGGCTCGATTGTGTGCAAGATACTTTCCTGTGACAGACATTCGGTAGCAAGCACGCCAAACTCACGAGCAAGAATCTGACAAACAAACACACTTACTCCACTATGAAATCGGTATAGTGTACATTGCTCAACGTGATTCGCGAGTGTTTTTCGATGAGACTCGGAGCCTGTTGTAGAGTGTGCGACAGCGTGGCGTAAATCCATGTATTGATACGCGTCTGGACGTCGGTGCGGTTCAGCTTCTTTAAACAGCGAGTAAGTAACATCGTCAACAGATTCCGAAATTCATGATAAAGACATGGTTTTAAAGGCTCGCGTAACTGCGAAAGCGATAGCAAGAGATACACTAAAGACAGGAAGAGCATTAGCCACTGCAGGGCCGTACAAGTTCTGAAACTCAGCAGCGGGCAAAGTCCCCTATATTCTTGTGCAAGCAGGTAGGACAGGTGCCATCAAGAGACTCTTGAAGATCATGTTGTACACCGAGATCCTCGATATTGAATTCTCGCAGGGGATGGGCGAAATCTGCAGCTGAGATAATAATAACACAGGCCTGGGGCAACAGAAGAAGAGGGAAAATTAGGAGCGGAGACAACATCATGAATGCGCAGAATGATTGTCCGTTTCTGCTTGTTCTGCGGAAAAGGAAAATATACATGGTCGCGTCTTCCCACGGAGTGAACGGAATCTAATGGTGATGCAGACGCAGATCAGAGGAGAAACTAATTGTATAAAGAATATAAGGGCTTGCCGACCTTTCGGAATCCCGGAATTCATCACGTTTGGCGCAAATTCGGCGCGCTGATCACATTTATGAGTTGATTAACAATTAGATTCGACGACGACACAGATCAGGCAGGAGTAGCCTCTACCCTAACACTCTCCAGTCCATTCGCATACTGGAATTGCCCCGAGTTCTCATACTACCAATTGTCAGAGATAGATCCTAAAAGCTTCAGAGGAAACGAGAAACAACACACCTCCCACATGTCAACAGCAATCTGACAGCTTTCCCGCACAACGCGCGGAGAATCCTCGCGCGTCATCCATTCTTTAAGATGGGGCAGCACCTCAGGTGTGGCGATTCCTCCAAGCGCCTCCGCAGCCTCGTGTCGGACCATATCGGACTCAGATGCATCCTGCAGAACATTAAGCAACGAGGGTACAGAGTGCGCGCTCAAGAGTTGACCGAAAACAAAGGCGATTTCGTGCCTGCAGTGCAGGAGTTCAGCGTCGTGACCAAGTCAAAAATGGAAAAGAGGCAGACTTGAATAGGGCGCTATCATCAGAGAATCCTGCTGCTAGTGCATCCACGGCCGCTGGCGTCCCGATGTTGCGGAGTGCAAACATAGCCCGATAGCGCTGGAAAAGGGGGACGGAAGTATCCAAAAGCGTGGTACGGAGGGAGACAATTGCAGATTCAGACAGGTCATCAGGTTTGGGCTGGCCAGAGAGAAGTTTGGATGAGGGTGGAGCGGGGTCGATGGAGGTGTATGCCCTGTGTAAGTGTCGTAAATCACGCAGTGATGGACGTGAAATGGAATATCGAAACAGGACATGAAAGCTACATACGGTGTCTGATCTGAAGATTCTTTTGACGCAAGATGTTGACGTCCCTCTTCAGAATTATCCCATTCAATTTTGGCGAGCGCGATCTCGCACGTCTCACGCACGCTCCTGTTGGGATCCATGAGGTACTTCGTGAGGACTACCTTGAAATCAGGCGATGAGATTGCGCCTATTGCTTCTGCTGCCTGTCTCGAATACTAATTAGCATCATGATGCACTGGAGCGTACAAAAGCGAGACTGCGAAGCGGGACGATGGAGACGCTCACCTCATGTCGTACCATCGGATCTTCGTCCAGATTCTCCAGCACTGATTGAAGAACTGGGAGAGCTGAGACGAGCTTCATCTGTCCTAAGCAGTACGCAAGCTCATGCTTGAGCAGTGCTGAGTGATCGGCGAAGCCTAGCAGATGAATCATGCATCAGCGCACGCTCATGTTAGCGGGGAATCGTATATAAGGCCTTTCATGAAAAGATATGACGGTTGATGTTAAGATCGAAAGAAAAAGTATCGCACAAACAAAATTCAAAGAGCAGACAAAATACACGTACCTTCAGAGATGATCTTAACTGCATCGTCATTCTTCAAACTTTTCAACGTGAAGAGAGCTCTGAAACGATCATGCAATGGAACAGTACCACTCGTGTTGAGGAGAGCAGCGCGGAGGGCAGAGAGCTCCCTTGGAGAAACTGCGTCCGACATCGAGGAAGATCGAGATAAAAGATAATTCGGCCCAGCGGACTTTTGATTTCATTCGCTAAACCTTGTTCTCCTACATACATATCATGCCCAAGTCAAAACGTTCGCAAATCGGCAAGTTTACATTCTTTGATGGATCGTGATGAAGGCTGATGTTGTATTCTGCGTGGATAATAGTATCTCTCACAAAAGTCGCGAAAAAGACGAGAGAGCATAAAAATCTACTCTTGACCGAGGTGAGTTTTGTGAAATTTGTTCTTTCCTCTGGATGCATTCTGCGGAGACAGACCCATAATTGCAAGACGGTCTCTACTGCTTGGCCCCCTGCTATGCGAGTGCTAAACGTTTCTTCCCCAAGGTACAACAAAATGCCGAAAAATGGAAGTACTGCTGGTTGTTTCAAGTCGGCGCGATGCGAAATGCACATCTAAAAACGGTGCGAAAATTATGGAAAGAGTATGTCCTCGCTTCTTTTGCTGTCTACGCCATCGACTCACGACTTGCAGTTCTGCACGGATATTTTTCGGTCGAGGAGCGGTAATGGCCAAAGCATTGGGCACGACAGTAGAAGAAAGCACCGAATGGACTCCACCGACTAGCCCAAGTGAGTTACCATTTCCAAGCTCATCTTGGCTTTAACGAAACATGTCAGCAAATAAAAGGCCAGGTAGGACTGTTTTTAC